>JAPDRQ010000207.1:0-54399 GCA_030247915.1 Neophaeococcomyces mojaviensis | reverse complement strand
TACTTTATTGCCATCTTCCCTACATACGAGACTGCCCCTTCACCTTACTTATCCCCAAATTCCACAATACAGACCAACTCTCGGAGCTTTGCGACGAAAACCAAATCACTGTCAAGGTCTGGCACGTCCGTATCACGACCATAATGCACGAAATCTTGACATGTCAAAACATTCCTCGCGCAGAGTGGGACGAAAGAATCAGTTTGTTTTATACCGTGCAAATCGCTACTCTCATCACAAGCATACAAAGGGCAATTGGTAACTTCGGCGTTTTTGGCTCCCAAATCAATGAGATGGGACATTTCCTGGATGCGTTAAACACGACTTATTTCATGGCGTACATGTTCTGCTTTGTACCATCCGATGGGATCGACCGTAACGATAACCTACTTCACAAGGATGTTGTGCAGTTTTTGACGAAGGCCGTAGAGCATAGAGCTGGCGTGGAGTCGGCTGCGTTTTTGCAGAGGTTGGTAGTGGCATTGGAACATGATCTTATACAGGCGAGAGAGAGCATGAGGTTGGCTGTGGCCGAAGGAACATTTGTGCCTTTGCCGATCCCTGGGCTCGAAGAGGAGAGCGCAGATGTGGAGGATGAAGCTAATGATATTGAATAGCGGAGCAGCCTGATTGGTCTTGATTTCACGCAAGAAACTTCAGATGAGAGACATGATGGTCAACAACAGGAAGGGATGAGTTGGTCCAGCAGTGGTTTGGAAGTGCAGGATGGTGAATGGAGCTGAGATCGTCCATGTGAAGTACTTGCTTAGCGCTAATGTTGAAAGAGCTGAAAAACGACATGAAGATTATGCTGTCAAACGTACCAACGATGCCATGCGCCCCAACCGTACAGATATCTACACGAAAGACAGTATTGGGGTTATAAGTCAGCAAGCTTACTTGAGACGATGCTAGATAGCCACATGCATTCGTAAGCCATCAAGGACATGGTAGTCTATGGCAATCAATACAACAATAAAAATGAGATGAATCTCACATACCTTCCTGCCATACTCATGTCCTGAAGTGCCGTACGTATGAATGTCCACCATTCCAGAACTTCGTGTCCCCTGTCTGATACCTATCCTAGACTTAGCAACTGAAGGTCTTGGCCCGCTCAAAGTCGAAGTAGGAGTCCTAAAGGTGCTCGCAACCTACCTAAAGCTGGCCCTGTGCTGCACCTGGGACCGACTTGGATATTAATCAGCTTTTTATCTCCTGTGGTTACTCACTTACGATAATATGACTTATCTTCGATAATTTCAAACACGCAACCCAAACAGAATCACTAAGAGATTCGACGATGCAACAATGAAGTGGAAACTGATGCATTGACGGTTATCGCGGCATGTCGGTCAATGAGCGACGACTTCTTTAGCGATCACAGTTGGCGAACTAATGAGGGGATCTTAAAACGCTAAATACGCGCTTTTGGGGTTTTGTCCGAGCGCAGTACTGATATTTTAGATCACTGGTGGTATGCAGATCACGGTGTAGTGGTAGTAGCTTCAACACATTCAAACAAAAGGTCGCAGAAGATTGTCTTGCGACTGATGAGAACCTTGGGCATGGCGATTGTAGGCCAGATTTGAACATGGAACCAGTAGCAATCAAAGGATATTGAAGTAATGGAGTCGCATGGGCAGGCGCGCCTCTGAAAAGGAACTCTGTTGTAGAGGAATTGCTCTAAGAACTTGGAAATGATTGCTGAATGTGTATTGTGTCTGGTCCTGCATATCTCCTTACCTTCAGTTTCATTCTGATCACGAGTAGCACTGACACAGGTGTTTCGTGGCTCTAGTAGTTTGTCGCAGTTACTCATGAGTCAAGTGTTGTTAGTTGCGTAGTAATCTCTGAACGCTGTTAATCTTCGATTTGCGGCTGCAGCTATCCAGGTTGTCACTGCCTTCAAGAGAACTATTAATCTTATTGTCGATCTGTCTTTTAGTTTTACTCCACCAAGCTCGGCTCGGCCCATTGTTGGTTTAGTCCCAGTACTAAGTGTACGCACAGCGTTGGTGGCAGAGCTTGAAGTTACCAAGGAGAAATTTTCGAACATTTCTGCTTCAGGAATATCCTCGATAAGTATCATGTTGCCGTGATATTACCACCGTTACATGCTTGGCCAAACTAGGTTTGAAGCCCTAGCGACCCTAATCTAGTATCCGCAACAAGAACATGAACCAGTTTTGGCTTGGCCCAACATCTTGCGTGGCTCTGGGCCGCTTGATTATAAGATTTTATCGCCGGCATTTTGCGGCTCGTTCGGGACCCGCATTTTGTGGTTCCTGGTTTGTGACGTTCGTGGCTTTTTATAGCTTTCATGGCTTACATGGGCTTTCCATATGACCAATTCTTTCCTCGTGCGCGTAAGGATCTTTCGAACTCACAATACCAACGATAGATCATGTGACTAGCTCACTGCTGCCCGAGAACTGAGTCTTACTGCTCAGTTGATGGTGCAGAGCCCTCAAACAGCGACAATAACGCGATCGAGTTTGCTCCTGAACCAAGAGAGAGGAGAGTGGAAGTGAGCATTCAAAGCTTGGCAGGTTTGAAAATTTAGCATCGTGGTGGATATACGAGCCATTTTTTTGGAGCAACAATGCCGCCCACTGGTGACGCCGAAGCGAAGCCGTCATAAGCCCAATTTAGACAAGCAAATTTTGTACCTGATCCTAGGCGCTGGGCCCGCCGACTCCACTACCAAGCGACATTTCCAGAACTTTGATTGCACCTGCAGCACTCACGTTTGCACGCTCAGGATTTCTCTCCCACCGTATCATCCAACCTTTTCTTCACCTACGCGTCACATGCTGCACACCAACACTCAACATGCTACTTCTGATACAGAGCTGAGCTGCATAATTTCTGCCGAATTGGCATTCCCATGTGATTAAGTGCCCCTGCCAGTTACTGAATGCAGATGCTGACACCTGGCTTTTGTGCTTCGAATAGTGGATTGATAAAATTCTCTTACAAGGAGTTGCTGATCAACACTCGCCAGGTGTCACCAATCCTTGCGAGAACTCTCAAAGACTAATCCGGTTCCTGTGCAAACGATCTGTTGACAGCACGCTGTATGTGGACTGAATCCGCGCTTGCTATGCTGCCGTCTTGATATCTTGAAGCAACTCTCATACTCTCGCGGAAGCAATATCCTATGAGACACCATTGGTGCGGAAAGAATTGACATTGGCTCGTACTGCTCTCAGCCTTGGAGTTCGACTTGTCATTTGATTAATCGACATGGTGATAAAAATATCACCAACAAACCGCCACTGAAGTCAGTGCTATGATACACTCCTTGTCATGTCTTAACCTGATGGTTTTGCATTCAACCCTCAGGAACGAAATTTTGTTTGCAGAAATTGCATATCCTTGTTGATCTCTCAGCTATGCCTGTAACCTTTTGCAGGTGGACCTTTATATCCCTACCCACCATATGGTTCCTGAGCATTACGCTCACTCACTGTGTCGCTGTTCCTGGTTTTTCCTGACGTACCCAACGCTGATGCATCAGCGTCTCCATATACGGTATCAGTAAAACCCTAAACTGTACATGGTAACCACTTCCAGTCACCGACGACCCCCTTTTGGCAACAGCTCTCTCAGACGCATACGTTTTGTGGCAACCAAAGTCACTCATGAAGACAATCCTGGCGTCGCGGTGGTACTTTCCAGCCTCATATTGGTGGAGGCATCTCAACAAAGTCCAGGATCTCAGAATGTCTCAGGATTCTCCAAGCTGTATCCGCAAATGCCTCATGACTGGAAGTTCGTGCTGTCCGAGCGATGAGAGGCACATGTTTCTATTATCGAAGATGGCACAAACACAACGAAATACGTATCATACCGTAGGAGGACCAACGGCTTGTGCCCAAACAAGGCTTCCTGAGTCTTTCCTTCTCTTCATTCTCTCACTTCCCACATTTCATCTCCATGTTTTGAAGCTACTATCCTATTTACCCGTGCCCTGTGTTTGCGTCCACTCATTTGATACTCCTGGTAGCCAGTCTCTCGTTTCTATCTAAGGCACCAGCATGTACTGGCGCTCACTTTCGTTCGTTGTTGTCTGCCTCGCGGCCTTGTCCAGTTCATACAATTACGATCCAGCATGGACGCAGTACAACCTCAATACCAACCGAGAGGCTAGTCATCCATTGGAATACTCTGGCGCTTGGGAGGATCATGAATTTACTGCCTCGCCAAAGAACTGGCGGTTCCCGTTCTACACTCTCTTCCTCGATAGGTTTGTCAACGGTGATCCTACCAACGACAATATCAATGGCACACTCTTCGAACATGACCTCAGTTCCAATCAGATGCGCAATGGGGGCGACCTTCAGGGTCTCATTGATACGCTTGACTATCTACAAGGTACGGGGATCAAGGTATGACTTCTCTCACCATCTGCACTAAGCAACAGGACTAACGAACGTAGGGTCTGTACATCGCTGGTTCACCCTTCCTCAACCAGCCATGGACATACGACTCTTACTCTCCTCTCGACTTGACTATACTCGACTGGCACTTCGGTGACATCGCTAAATGGCGGGAAGCCGTGGATGCAATCCATAGTAGGGGCATGTATGTGGTTCTCGACAACACATTTGCAACAATGGGCGACCTGCTTGGCTTCGAAGGATACCTCAATGAGACTGCGCCATTCACATTAGACGAGCACAAGGTCGAGTGGAAAAGTGAAAGGAGATATTGGGATTTCGAAGTTACAGAAACTTACAACACCACCTGTGACTATCCTAGGTTCTGGTTGGAAACAGGTTATCCCGTTGGCAACGATGTCACAGATCAGATGAAAGGCTGTTACGGAGGCGATTTTGATCAATATGGCGACACTGAGGCCTTCGGTGTCTATCCAGACTGGCGACGGCAACTTACCAAATTTGCTTCCGTGCAAGACCGTCTGCGTGAGTGGCATGAGCCCGTCAGACAGAAAATCGAAAACTTTTACTGCATGATGATTGCTCAACTCGACATCGACGGCTACCGGTACGACAAGGCTATGCAATCGACCGTTGATGCCATGGGCTACATGAATGCGGCTATGCGAACCTGTGCTAGAAAGCATGGAAAAGAAAACTTCTTCTTGCCTGGGGAGATCACTGGAGGCAATGTTGCTGGTTCAATCTTCTTGGGCAGAGGCCGACAGCCTGACATGATGCCGGAAAACTTGACCCTCGCCGCTTCCTTGACGAACGAATCTGACAGCAAATACTTTATTCGCGAATCTGGTCTCGAAGGTCTTGATTCGGGTGCATTCCATTATACAACCTACCGAACTCTCACGCGGTTTCTGGGCATGGACGGTAATCTCGAAGCCGGCTATGACAGTCCAAAGAACTGGGTCGATCAGTGGAACGATTTCCTCCTTACCAACGACCTCATCAACGCGAACACCGGCAAATTCGATCCGAGGCACATGTACGGCGTTACCAACCAGGATGTCTTTAGATGGGGCGCTATCAGGCAAGGTATTCAGCGACAGCTTCTAGGCCATTTCGTTACTACTATGCTACTGCCCGGTATTCCACTTCTGCTATGGGGCGAAGAGCAGGCTTTCTACATGCTCGATAATACTGCTACCAACTACATCTTTGGTAGACAGCCCATGAACTCCGCAATGGCCTGGATGCAGCACGGCTGTTATAGCTTTGCAGATCCTTCAACTCAATACTTCAATTGGCCACTCGAGGCCGCTCGTGATGGCTGCAATGACGAGACACAAATGTATGATCACCGAGATCCAACCCATCCCATCCGCAATATCCTCCGACACATGTACTACCTTCGAGAGAATTACCCGGTGCTGAACGATGGCATGTTCCTGCAACAGCTATCAAATCAGACGAACGATACTGTCCTTCCTGGTTCATCTGACGTTCCAACCGAGTTCGGTCTCTGGTCGGTCCTGCGATCACAGTTCCCCGGTGTTCAGGATCTTTCAGCAGAAGGTGGACAAGGAGACACCAATATCTGGCTGCTCTACTCGAATCGAAATGAGACAATCGACTACACTTTCGATTGCACCAACAATGACACGAATCTGAATACTACGGCTCTACTGGCACCATTTGCTTCGGACACGACTGTCAAGAACCTGTTCTATCCATTTGACGAGATAACGCTAGAAGTATCTGTGAAGAAGCTAGGTATCAATGGCTCCACCGAAACCAATGGTTGTGCAGCCAATCTTAGAATGCCAGCATTTGGCTTCAAGGCCTTCGTCCCAGTCGACAAATGGGTTGGTCCAAAGCCAATGTTGACAAAGTTCAGCCCTGGTCACGATGCACGAATCCTCTCAACAGTTGGCGCAGATGAGGCTGAAGATGTCGATGTTGAATTACATTTCTCTCAAGCAATGGATTGCGATAGTGTGACAAACAGTATCACTTTCGCGTCGACAACGCTTTCTGGTAATGTTCCCTCAATTCTTGACAACAGCGTTTCGTGCAGCCTACTCGGAGACAACGAAACCTCAGAATATGTCGGCTTCGTACCCTCCACCTGGTCTTGGAGAGCGAAATTGGCAGGAGTTGAGAATGGCGTTCATTCTATGACTGTGTCCTCCCTGACTGCGGCGGACGGCGATAGCGCAACCAATGCAACTGAACGCCTTATCTTCAGAGTGGGTCAATCAGACAATCCTGTCATATTTCCAAGAACGGCAAATTACTCGTCCACTCTTCTCACCAAGGAGGATGACAAACTGATGGTGCACCACAAAGCGGCCGGCGCGAGTCTGTGGCGATACTCTACTAACTGGGGAACCACGTTCTCTGATTGGCTTCCCTACATTGGTGGTAACACCACGATTGAGGAGCAGCCATGGTCGGGGACTAAGTTGCAAAATTGGAAAGGTGACCATGTCCGAGTGGAATACTTTAGTCCCATTGTTGGTCAAAGTGATATTGTGCAGCAAGGCGATGTCGATACAAAGACCAAGCAGAGACGGTTCCCGCACCTTTTCTGGAATGGACCTTACAACCAGTATGGTTATGATGCAGGTCTCGACAACGCAATGTTGCATTCCGACGACAATACATGGGAGCATCACTTCATGGCAGAGTGGATGAAGACTGGTATACTAGCTCAGATCAATGTCTGGGGTATCAACCCTGACGGCAAGCCGGATCAATCTTTTGTCTTCGGAGATATTGACCAGGACTCAATACTCGACCGTCTTCCCCCTTCCTCACTGTCTGAAGTGGCTATCAACATCACTGAGGCTCCTCCGAGGCCATATCTTGGCTGGAAGATTTTGCTTGACGATGCCACAATGAAGTTCAGGCTCCTTCCATCAGGCAGTATGTGGTATCAATTGATTGTTTTTGTGTTACTGGCGGTAGTTCCGCTGCTCACTGCCGGTGTTGCCGTCTGGCTCTACATGCAATCATTTTACGACATCAAATTCAACGAAGTCGGTATCGCGCAGAAAGCAGGATTCATATCTGCTGCTATCAAAGCTTTGTTTGGTAAAGGCTACCACTCCCTCAAAGATGATCCGGAAGCGCTCAATTCGAACTCAGAGAAGCCGACCCTGCTGGCATCCTTGAGGAAGACTCCCACCTTCATTCAAACCACTGGCAACCTGATGTCCTCCAGCAAACGAAGGACGGTGCTTATTGCGACCATGGAATACGACATCGAAGATTGGGCCATCAAGATCAAGATTGGTGGTCTTGGTGTCATGGCTCAACTTATGGGTAAAAACCTTGCTCATCAAGACCTAATCTGGGTAGTCCCATGCGTTGGAGGTGTTGATTATCCGACAGATAAACCAGCCGAACCGATGACAGTCAAGGTCATGGGCGAATCGTACGAGGTCAAAGTGCAATATCATGTCTTACGGAACATTACCTATGTCCTCCTAGATGCTCCAGTCTTCAGACAGCAAACGAAGTCTGAGCCCTATCCGGCCCGTATGGATGATATGCCTTCGGCTATTTACTACTCAGCATGGAATCAATGTATCGCTCACGCTATTAACCGCTTCCCGATCGACTTGTATCATATCAACGACTACCATGGAACAGTCGCACCACTCTACCTATTGCCTCGCACAATCCCTGTGTGTCTTTCACTCCACAATGCCGAGTTCCAAGGTCTCTGGCCTATGCGTACAGTCAAGGAGCAGGATGAAGTGTGCTCTGTCTTTAACCTGCCAGTCCCTATCGCCCAACGATATGTTCAATTTGGTGAAGTATTCAATCTACTTCACTGTGGCGCCTCGATACTACGAGAGCATCAACAAGGTTTCGGCGCTGTGGGTGTATCCAATAAATACGGCAAGCGAAGTTACGCTCGATACCCCATATTTTGGGGACTACACAAGATCGGGGCCCTTCCCAATCCGGACCCATCAGATACTGCTGCATGGGACAAAAAGCTGCCAAAGGAGTCTGAGATCCAGGTTGATCCAGAGTTCGAGCAGTCTCGAGGAGAGCTGCGAAAGCAGGCACAGGAATGGGCAGGCCTCGAGGTCAACGAGAAGGCGGAACTGTTCGTCTTCGTAGGACGATGGTCCATGCAGAAAGGCGTTGATCTTATTGCTGACGTGTTTCCATCCGTCCTCGAAGCTCACCCCAATGTACAACTCATCACCATTGGACCAGTGATCGATCTTTACGGCAAATTTGCAGCCGCCAAGCTTGATAAGATGATGAAGGTCTATCCTGGACGAGTCTGCTCGAAGCCAGTCTTCACTGCGCTACCACCATTCATCTTCTCAGGTGCCGAATTCGCGCTTATACCATCACGAGATGAGCCATTTGGCCTCGTAGCAGTGGAATTTGGTAGAAAGGGAGCTCTTGGTGTAGGTGCTCGAGTAGGTGGTCTTGGGCAGATGCCCGGTTGGTGGTACACGGTAGAATCCACAACCACATCTCATCTGACAGCTCAGTTCAAATCTGCAATCCAACAAGCCATTGGTTCAAAGACCGATGTGAGAGCACTAATGAGAGCAAGATCGGCCAAGCAGAGATTTCCAGTCGCTCAATGGGTCGAGGATTTAGAAATCCTGCAGTCCACCTCGATCAAGATCCATGACAAGGTCGAATCGTCTCATCGATTTTCTCAAGCCGCAGAGCAGTTCGAATTTGGACTAGGAATGCCGTCTGACGCCTGCTCCGGCACTCAAACTCCATATAGCTCCGGTGCGCTCACACCGAGAATGAAGAAGGGTTCGAGTGCGCTCAGTCTGCACACACTCAACGAAAGATTGAGCATGGTAATGACACGTAACGACCAGATTAAGCTCAAGAAGAAGAATGTCATTGGCAAGTCCCAACTCTCACGACAGGTCTCTTTAGGCTCAAGAAGAGGCCCAGGCCATTTCCGACCAAGTGATCGAGTAGAGACTGCACAAGCTATTCAGTCTGCACCAACCTTACCGCCTATCATTGTTGACAGAGATGGTGAGGACGAGGCTTCCGGATCGCTCCCAGCCGGCACTGCGATAACAACACTTGACGAAGAGGAGCTCGAGTCTGATGACGAGCATGATGGCACACATAGGGTTTTCACCGACCTTGACGATCACGAGCGTGCTCTTCCTGGAGAAGTGGTGACGAGATCTAGAATGACACATCGTGGTGACACGACACCGAATATGCTTTCGCCTAAAGAGCCTGGAACACCAACTCGTGACTGGATATCTCGACAGTCACTCGCTAATCCAACGCTCGAAACATCACCATCGCACGCTTCGGCTGCGGGCTTGACTGACGACGCTACTCTCATCGCTTCACCTCCAGCAGTCTGGGCCAGAGGACACACGAACATGCGTTCCACTGCATCGCTACTCAGTGTGGACACAGTAGTGGGAGGCAAGACAAACTTCAACCTGCAGAAAGTCGACCCATTCTTCACAGACAGCTCAGGCGAGTTCTACCGCGAATTCGAACATCGTCTCGACGGCCTATCCGGCAGCAACTCCGACAAGACCTGCATTGAGGAATTCCTGATCAAATCTGAAAAGAAATGGTTCGACCACTTCCGCGACGCCAAGCTCGGCCGGTTATCATCCTACAATACCCCTCGCCACAGCGTCGACCTGCCTCACGCAACCAGCCGCGACAGTCACCTTGCCCCTGACTCGGATCCCGACACGGACAGCAACCGCAGCCGCAAAGATGAATATCTCCTCGGCAACGACTATGTTCCGCCCACCGGCCTCCGCAAAATCATGCAGCTCCGATTCCTCGACTGGCCAATCTACTCCTTTTTCCTCGCCTTCGGCCAAATCATTGCCGCAAACAGCTACCAAATCACCCTTCTCACTGGTGAAGTCGGCCAACCAGCCTCAAAACTCTACGCTGTCGCGGCAATATACCTCACCACGTCAATCGGCTGGTGGGTCATGTTCCGCCGACTTCCCAGCCGCTGGTCGCTCAGTCTCCCTTTCCTCTTCTATGGGCTTGCATTCTTCTTCATTGCCTTTGCGTACTTCGGCCACGGCAATACAAGAGGCTGGATCCAGAACGTTGGCACAGCATGGTATGCGTGCGCCTCGAGTTCAGGCAGCATCTTCTTTGCGCTGAACTTCGGCGATGAAGGCGGCGCGCAGACGAAAACGTGGGTGTTTAGAGCTTGTATCATACAGGGTACCCAGCAGATCTACGTCGTTGCGCTCTGGGCTTGGGGATCATATCTCTCGAAGCGGAATATGGAGGGATTACTTGCGAGCGAGCCGGTAAGCAGCAGTTGGAAGATCACTGCGGTATGCATACCCATTGCGTTTCTTCTATGGGCCGTGGGATTGATCAATTGGTTTGGCCTGCCAACCTATTATCGACAGGACCCAGGACACATACCCAGTTTCTACTCAAGCATCGGACGACGCAAGATCATATTGTGGTTCTTCGTCACTGTCATCATCCAGAATTTCTTTCTGTCTGCGCCATATGGACGGAACTGGGCGTTTTTGTTCTCGAGTCAGGCTGTGCCCACGTGGGTTGTTGTTCTCTTGGTGCTGTTCTTCTTCGTCATTGTCTGGGCAGCCTTTTTGGGGATGTTCGCGAAGTTTTCCAAGTCTCATTCTTGGATTTTGCCGCTGTTTGCGATTGGTCTTGGGGCGCCGAGGTGGGCGCAGATTTGGTGGGGGACGTCAAATATTGGTCTGTATTTGCCGTGGGCACCGGGTGGTGCTGAGGGCTCTGCTATCCTCTCGCGCTCTCTTTGGTTATGGCTTGGTACACTCGATGCGATACAAGGTGTTGGACTGGGTATGATCCTGCTGGTCACGCTGACGAGGATCCACGTTGCGTTCACGCTCATTGTGGCGCAAGTGCTGGGATCTGTTGCCACGATGGTTGCTAGAGCCTGTGCGCCTAACAATATCGGACCAGGAGCTATCAGTCCTGACATTTCGAAAGGTATCGGACAGATTTGGCAGGCTTGGTTCTGGGTTGGGTTGGTGTGCAATCTTGGTGTTTGCGTTGGATTTTTTATGTTTTTCAGGAAGGAGCAATTGTCAAAACCTTAGGCTTACAGGAGGAAATCTATTAATATCGCAGGAGTTCGGTTACAGGAGCGAAAGGCATTTCAGTTGGCAGTGGATCTGAAGTTATGAGTATGAAAGAATGTAGTATTAGTGGTCAACGATGTGAAGATACCAAGCAGATAGCGAGATAGATGTACATACCAAGCACCTGCTACCTACCACACCTGAAGAGATCTCTCAAAGCGACTTCATTGAATCTCGCAACTCCCAATGACATACTGGATATTTACCGCTTACGAAGGAAACCTTGCAGATGTCGTTTTGGTGAGCAAGGACATACGGAATGTCATTCCATGCCAGCGACGCGCAAGGAACCAGAGCGGTCAAGGCACTCCCAAGGTCTTTGGTTTTCAGTCACTATGTGACTAGTCATCGTAGATCCATCATCTCAGGCGTTATGTCCACTCATGTGTCAAGCTGTCCAGCTCTACGAGCGTCAAGTTGGATCCAAAGATGAAGATTGCTGTTCCTTGGACATATTGATTAGGTGGAGCTTTGACGTGGCTGTGTTTTTCCTGTCCAACTCATCTGTGCTTGGTCCGCTTGTAACTATCTGTTCTAGATTACTGATCATGACGCATGTCAACTATATTGACCGACATCATGGAGGGTCTGACGTTGAGGTGTGTATCTGCTCTATCTCGAGAGGATGACCTTGGCATGAACGGAGATAGACAGGGTGACATGGCAAGCACCAGTGTTTCAGCACACTCGGTTCCAAATACTAGCAATGCAGATGACTTCGTAGCTTACTCACGTGATCGTTTTCACGACTAGGGCAGCTGCATATTTGTGGTGGGGAGGAGGGGAAGGTTTAAGGTGGGCGCCAAAATTCACCGGAGTTAAGGTTTAGTGATGCTGGGTAATCTTGATTTCTGCTTCTACAAGCAAACGCTGCGTTTTAATGAGATTCAAAATTACCTCATGAATTAGTGCCTCGACTCCGGTGAATTTTGGCGCCCACCCTAAGGTCATCATTTTCCCGTTTCGGCTTTGCATTAAGTCCATGTCATGTCTGCGGGCACATCTGCCACGCTGACATTTAGTTTACCAGAAACAGTACCGAATTTGACCCGACATCACAACACTATGAACTCGATAGGTCGTCCGCGTTCGTCCTTATCCACTCGAGTGGTTTCGGAGTTCTCTCGAAGCTTTCAGCTGGGACATTGGTTGTTGTTGTTCTCGTCCAAGACCGACTATGGATGCAAAGACAGCGCGGCCAAGTCGACTGCATGGTTATGCAGGGCCTGCGAAGTCGAGACAAGGGCTGCACGCGAGAGAGAAGACGATCGATGTGACGTAGAGCACCAAGTATATATAGTCGGCACGAGCCAGATGGTTGAGCAAGAGCACTCTTTCAACACTCACAAGCCTCTCTTCGCACAACTTACCGACACCTACATCGCATCGCTCTACCTCGTCAACTTTCAACACCCCAACTCCAGCAACAAACATGTCTGAGATCTTCGCCCCAGCAAAGGAGCCTCCCACGGAGTTGGGCAGGTATCGCATCCTCAGCTCGACTGCTGGCGTGCGTGTGTCCCCGCTACAGCTAGGTGCCATGAGCATTGGCAAAGCGTGGGAGGGGTTCATGGGCAGCATGGACAAGGATCAGTCGTTCAAACTGCTCGATGCCTTCTATGAGGTAAGCTGGCGGCCTCCCGTTGATGAGCCGGAACTGACAATCATCGCAGGCTGGTGGAAACTTTATCGATACGGCCAACAACTACCAGAATGAAGAGTCGGAAAAATGGCTGGGAGAATGGATGCAAGCTCGAGGCAACCGCGACCAGATCGTCCTCGCAACCAAGTTCACGACCCCCTACCGAAACTACGAGATTGGTCCCAATGCAAAAGGTGGCGTCGGCCAAACAGTCAACTTCTCGGGCAACCACAAGCGCAGTATGTTTGTGAGCGTGCGAGACTCGTTAAAGAAGCTGCAGACCGACTACATCGACCTGCTTTACCTGCACTGGTGGGACCACACAACCTCAATCGAGGAAATCATGGACTCGCTGCAAATCCTGGTCGACCAGGGCAAGGTTTTGTACTTGGGCATCTCCGATTCTCCCGCCTGGGTTGTCAGTGCTGCTAACGAGTACGCCAAGGCCCGGGGCAAGACACAGTTCAGCGTCTATCAAGGTCGGTGGAACGTCATGCTGAGAGACTTGGAGCGAGAAATCATTCCCATGGCGCGACACTATGGCATGGCCCTGGCACCCTGGGATGTGCTCGGTGGAGGCAAGTTCCAAACCAAGAAGCAACTGGAGGAGCGCCAGAAGGCTGGTGAGGGCTTACGAAATATGATGGGAGCAGAACAGTCAGAACAGGAGGCGAAGATGAGTGAAGCACTCGAGAAGGTGGCCAAAGAACACGGTGACGTTTCTATCACTGCCGTTGCCCTTGCATACGTCATGCAAAAGGTACCGCGTGTCTTCCCCATTATCGGAGGTCGAAAGGTCGAGCATCTCAAGGACAACATCAAAGCCCTCAGCATCCATCTATCCGACAAACAGATTCAGGACCTGGAAAGTGTGGCTCCCTTGGACGTGGGCTTTCCAAACAATTTCATTGGACCCGATCCTGCTACCGTTGGCGGCAAGCCCGGGTTTGCCCTCGCCTCCTCGGCACCCTTGGCTTTTGTCAACAGCGAAAAAGCTATCGGACATGAATGAAGTTCTTGCAACAGGGCCGTCATACGAAATAGCACAAGGCATAGAAAAGAAGATAGATGTAGAGTGTAATCGCCAGCAGAAATGATGGGGGACGATGATGGTGGTCGAGACTCAAACAACCTGTATGCTTTCAGCATATCCTCCTCTCTCTAAAGGATATAATAAACTACCTGACATCGTTTTGAACCCCTGTCTTGACGCTGTCCTGTAATCCATTTGCTGCCGCTCGATGACATCATCATTGGCACAAATACCTTCGCGTGTCCTCAATTGAGCAAGTGAACACATCCGGTCTTCTGCTTATCCACCAGCTTCCGCTTCGACGAATGAAAACGGTGCTCTTGAATCATGCTTGGCTCGTCTGAGACGATGAACACTGTTCCATGAACTCGATGGCCGTCCGCATTTGCCATGGCCTGTCTCGAATGCCGCAGACGCCGCATCCGCTGTGATGGTGCGCGTCCAAAGTGCCACCATTGCGCCCGTCTGTCAAAGCATTGCGAATATGCGGTTTGCGAACTACCTCGAGGCCCGAAGAGGCGCAGTGTCAGAGAACTGGCAGAACGGCTAGGTACAGTGTCCGTGTGCGCTTGCGATGAGTATCGTCTCCAAAATCTGTGCTGACTAGTGTCAGCGACTGTGGAAGCACAATTAAAGAACGCAATCCCTCTCCAGCGTGCTGACCCTGCACTAAATGCCTTTAATTCTCCTGCAGACTTCGCAATCGATTTGTCTGATATACAAGGATCAGATCGGGCAGATCTGACATGGAGCTTTCCCGAAGAGTTTAACGTCAACAACGTTACGGCAGACTTTCCGCTGATCACGGAAAGTCCAGGTTGGCTAGATACAAGCAATGCAAACATACCGCCAATAACTCTTGACTCTCAGACGTTGTTGGACAAGGGTCAGCATCCCAACTTGCGTGAAGTGCAGGAGCTGTAAGTGTCTTCTTGATAGCATTACCTCTCTTCAGCCCATTTGACTTATGAAAGCACCAACCTATTCTTCGATGAAGTCCACCCTTGCATGCCATTTGTGCATCCAGCCAAGCACAATTACCCTCAGTTCGTGGGCCTAAATGACCAGCCGCCACTCTGCCTGGAATATGCGATGTGGTCGCTAGCAGCATCACGAAGTCCCAAGTACGAAGACCGTGCCCAAGCATATTACCGTAATGCACGATTACACCTTGAGCACGATGAGATGCAGGTTAGTGTACTGAGCTCTTTCGGGTTCTTTGCAGCTGATCGTTGTCCAGGATGGTGGATTGGGCATCACAACCCTAGCTCACCTCCAAGCGTGGATCCTCGTGACCTGTTTCGAGTGTGAAAACGCCACTCCCGCTCGTGCTTGGATGAGCAATAGACGATCTATTGCTCTGTCAAACATGCTAGGTCTGCACCAGCAAGACAGTCCTAAAGATGGCAAATACAAAATGCTCAAACCACCGGTCGATACCGCAGAAGCAGAGGAGCGCAGAAGGACTTTCTGGTATCTCTACATTTGTGACCGATGGGCCAGTGCAGGCACTGGAAACTCTGTCGCCATTAGTGAGGACGAGGTATTAACGGCCCCTAACATGCTAGCATCTCTGACCGTCCCAGATATCTACTCTTCTTCCTACCTTGGACAACACCTTTCTGCATCATGCATCGGAACGTGCGCGGACACTGGAGGAAGCTGCTAGCAACGGCTTGAACCCCACAGAATCCTCGTTGACAGCCGCTGTTCTGGCAGGAAGACTTCTAGATCAAGTAACGCAGCACCTGCGACAGGTCAAGATCGAAGCTGCTGATCCTGGGCATAAACACTATTGGCTCCGCCATCAACAGCTTGACAACACCATTACGAAGTTTCTGCTGCACCTACCAGATCATATACGTTCTGAGAATACTCGGGACCCTCTTGCCTTCTTCGTCAATATGTGCATCCATGAATTCACGATATCGCTGTTCCAAGCAGCTACGTCCTTTGCACAGAGAGGTTCACCTAAGTCAAATATACTAGCCCTGTTACGAAGCCGAGCTCATCGAGCAGCTGATGAGATTGTTAGTATCATGCGGACCCAATCATTCATGAGTCTTCGAAGGGTGAGCATTTTCTATCTAGCCACTCAGTGTGCTGACAGTTTCAGATGTCTGCGTTCACACCGTCCTGCCTGTATGTGGCAGCAACAGTCTTTATCAACGACGTCAACCAGGGAAATGAGGTAGAGTATGCGATAGAGACTATCCGCTTCCTACTCCATACCATCAGTTTATTCAGACGCTTTTACAAAACAGCGCAGATGTTCGTGGCCCAGCTACTCTTGGCTCTCAGGCAAAGCCGCGTCGATCTTGAATTTTCCGCCGCCGAAAGGGCATCTATGCTTGAATTGCCGCCTAAAGGCATTGACTTTGACACTATGGGACTGCTTTTCTCTACAGATACGCTGCTAACCAGCAAATGAAAATCAGCGTGTGGTGTGAATATGACTCCAACTATGAAGCGAGATGCAAAAGTCCGCCCGCTGTGGACATACATCTGAGTTGAAGCTAGGACCCTATTGGACTAGCTTGCACACGCTCTTTAAAGCAATTGATGATGTCAGGGGGTCGGTTCAGTTGTTGAGGCTTGAATATAGTCGAGGAAGCATTCGCGCTTACCAGGCTCCCTGAGGCTCTCATCGTAGCCATCAGGTGCTACCTCAATGATTGACACTGGATCAGCACAACATTAGCAGTTCAAGCCTAACAAAGGATCAAAGATGGCCAAGTCTAGAGTCCTGATCTCCGGTGCTGGTCCAGCAGGAACAGTTCTCGCATATTGGCTAGGCAAGCATGGTTTTGATATTGTCATTCTTGAAAGATCTTCATCTCGACGCTCTCTCGGCCAGATCATCGACATCGAAGGACCGTCCCAAGAGATCGTCACAAGGATGGGTATCATGGAAGAGATCAAAGCAAAGACGACACACGAGGCAGGCATCAGGTTCGTCGGTGCACACAATGAAGAGGTGGCAACCTTTCCAACTGGTAGCATCGGCGTGTCAAATGAGATCGAGATCATGCGAGGCGATCTAGCGGATGCCTTCTTCGATGCAGCGAAAAGTCAAGCCAACATTGATATTCGTCTAGGATGTACCATCCAGAGTTTGCGGCAGACAGAGTCAAAAGTCGTCGTCAGCATTCAAGACCGCATCAATAATCTCACAACAGACGAAGAGTATGATCTACTAGTGGCTTGTGACGGCATGAGATCCACAACTCGAGATCTTATACTGCCAGCTCCAGAGTACAAAGACTGTCTCAAACCAATCGGCGCCTTCGCAGCCTTCTTCTCCATTCCAGCCACGCCCGAGGACGGCCCTTTGGCGCGGGTATACAGCATGACTAACCGACGAACCGCGACCATCAAACCACTCAACAAAACCACATCATCCGCCTACCTAACATACCTAAACTCCGACCCAAAATTCGACGAAGCAAGAAACAGCGGCAACATCCAAACCCAAAAACATCTGATAGCCAAACTCTTTGAGAATGAGCGGTGGGAAGTACCGCGACTCATCGAAGAAATGATGCAAACAGACAACTTCTACTTCGAAAGCCTGGCCCAAACCCGACTCAACCGATGGTCGTACGGCCGCTGCGTCCTGCTGGGCGACACGGCATATGCTCCCTCCCCACTGACCGGACAGGGCACGAACCTCGCGATCTTGGGCGCGTATTTACTTGCCTCGAAGCTCGTGCAGAATCCGGAAGAGCCTACGAAAGCGTTCGAGGCGTGGGAGACCAAGATGAGACCGTATGTCGATCAGGTCCAGCCGATCCCGCTGGGTGGATATCTCCCGTACCTTATTAATCCGGCGACCGCGGTCGGTGTTTGGGTCCTGCGCAAGATCGTTGCGTTGGCGGCGTGGTCGCAGGTCTGGATGTATTTTCCGGAAATTAAGAATGTGCCGTTTGATTTGCCGGATTTGTGAGCTGGTATTTTGAGGTGATTGGGCGGTTGCGAGGTTCAGTAGGAGTCAAACAGGTTGAGATGGGGTTTGAGAGCTTCCGTAAATGTCAGAACTGTACGGAAGGTATAATCACGTATTCACAATTTGAACATCATGTCCGTGTCGTGAGATTTGGATTGTCAATCTCACATCCCTTCCATGAATCATTCGTAAACTACAGTACATCAAAAGCGAACAACTTCACACCTTGAAGACCAGCAATCCACCAGTTTTCAGCTCAACGCAACCCTCGCCTCCTCACCATCAACCCTCCCCAACCCAGTCCTCTCAACGCCTTCGAACCCATAGTTTCTCCTGGTATTATAATTCCTCCACTCACCAGCTCTGACCGCCTTGTACAGCTTCGGCTCTCCCGGCTCCAAAGTGATCGGATCAATCACCGTTTCAGGATCGGGATGCACGAAGAACGGGATAGAATATCTGTCAGGAAGCATGTCGCCCGCGACCTGCGGCGAGACGACACGATGCATGGTAGACTTCATGCGTCCGTTCGTCAGGCGCTGGCAGAGATCGCCGATGTTAACAAGCACGGTATCAGGGATCGGTGGTGCGGCCTTGAATTCTCCCGTGTGGAATGGGTCGATCTGGAGGCCGCCGATGTTGTCTTGGAACAGAAGAGTGCATAGCCCGAAATCCGAGTGTGCGCCGATGCGAGAGTGGCCGGGCCGGTCGACTTCTGAACGTGGTATGGCGGGATAATGTAGCAGACGGAGTTGTGGGTCGGCACGCGTGGTGATGCGGTCGAAGTAGTCCTCCTCAAGGTTCATCATGATGGCGAGGCATTTGAGGATGTTGAGCGCTAATGTTAGGCAGTTATTGTAGAATGAGTCAATGTTGGTTTTGAAGTCTTTGAGTTCCGCGTCGTTTGGGCATAGCTCGTTTCGGAAGCGGCGGTGCTCGTAGCATTCCTTGTGATCATTCACACCTTCTGCGCCATCGGCAGTGTAGCCTTGGTTTATCGATGCGTCGGAGAGACGCCATTTGAGCTTTTGGTCCAGCGGAAGGCTGAAGAAGCGCTTGCTCTCGAAGGTTGTTAGCAGCTTGTACCGGCTGTTTCGTAAGGGACATTACCTCGTTGAAAACCTGTTCAACACTTGCACCGGAGACGCCATGATCTTTCAGATAGATGAAGCCCACGGTTGAAAATGCCTCGTAGACCTGTTTTGCCACGAGACGGCGTTCTTGCTCATTGCCTTGGAGAAATGGCGCGAAGGAGACGACTGGAATGTTAGCCATACGCTTCAAGGACTATGCAGTGATCTACAAAGGAGAACCGATTGATTTTTTCTTCAACACATCCGAATTCCAATCATTTTGATACCACGAGACCAAATCCATAACATCGGATGGCCTGCGCACTTTTCCGTGAAAGCCGTGGGCAACGATCGACTCGTAAATATGGCGATGTCCGATTATCAAGGGTTGCCTCGTGGAGCGCTGTCAACTCAAACATCAATATTATGTGTCCCACGAAAAGCGAAGAATCTGAGTATGCTTTAAAGATAGACAGTCGACTACATTCCAGAGCTCAGCGTAGCGACAGGGGGTCCTTTAATGCTGTATGACTTCCACTAGATCGACGATACACGTGACAGGTCACTTTTGCATCGACTGCTGGGGCGGTGCAACAGGAGGCGCGATGCAAGGCTGAATTAACAGACAGAGCATCTTTTCTCAAAACCACACTTCGACCCTAACTGCCTGTTTGCTTTTTGCATCTTTGTCTGCTTGATTTGTCAATGATTTTGTGATGCTTCTGTCTTGTTAACACCTTATGTTATCAATCGTGTCAAGTCTCGTCCTGGATCGCTGAGCAAGATTTCAGTTCATTGCTCCCATACATCCGAGGTCTATCACATGCCAATATCACCCATAACTAGCCGGCAAATACTGTGTCGTGACTTGTCATTTATGTCAACAATTAAACGGTCCTGAGACGAGTTTCATGGACTACTGTATCTGATATGCCGCCTACAATGGACAAGGCTCTCGACACTTCAACAGACCCCCAGGAAGTATGGAATCAGCTGGACCATCTAGCAATCTCGTCTTCATCAGGGTTTCATGGAGCATTAATTGATCAGCCTTTGTGCGAGCGATGTGCCAAAATTGATTTCAATGATATCCTCGATCTTAGTAGAATTGACCCACAGGAGGGTAGGTCCGTGGTATGGATAACGTCCACAGAGGTTCGTACCTGCATCTTCTGCAGAATGCTGTGGGTCATGGGGGCATGTCGAATTGCCAATGATATCCAACGTCCCTCCTCGGCCACTGTGTTCAGGAGTATGGAACTTCGAGCTTTTCGTATTCCCTGTGAAAAGTCCTTGCCAGATTTTGGGAGACACGGGCAAGTCTTGCTGGCCCTAGGGACAGGGTCGTTTCCGAGGTTCCTACAGAGGCACACCACAGAGGGCCACAGTGCTGATGCATATGCTGCAATGATGCCCATTCTGCCCCATGATCATATGATTACCTCTTTCAAACACCATTCTGCTCGAAAGGCAATTTTAGACTATGAACGGATCAAAGGTTGGATCAAAGAATGCGACAAAAATCATGGTAAAAGTTGCCGTACTGCTTACGATGGGGCGCCATACACCATCAAGTGCATTGATTGTCAGACCAATGCGGTGGTGACAATCCCGATAACGACGAAGTATTTTGCGCTCAGCTATGTTTGGGGTTCGCCCAGTCAAAGTGGCCCAAGAAGTCAAAAGCAGCATCAGTCCTCAGCCCACACGCTACAAGATTTTCCTAGAACAATCCGAGATGCGATGACTGTGGTAAATCGTCTTGGAGGAAGATATTTATGGGTCGATCAGTTTTGCATTGATCAGGAAAATGCGGCGGAGAAGCATAAACAAATCAGCAGGATGAATGACATTTATTCTTCCGCATGGCTGACTATCATCACCCCAGCAAATGAAAACAGCGACACTCGTGTTCCTGGCGTATCTACTGCCAGGGCAGAACAATTGTTTGTTGGGGGGTCGCATAAATTGGAGCTTCGATTTGGGTGGAATGGGGTGTGCTTAAGAACGGAAATATGCAAAACAAAATGGGCGACCAGAGGTTGGACTTATCAAGAGTTTGTCTTGTCAAGAAGATGCTTGTTTTTGACAAGTCAGCGAGCTCACTTTGTTTGCAATGTCGGCGTCCGGTCAGAAGTTGATGGGGAACGCAACCTGCCACCAACAGATGAGGGGCCCTTCTGGAAACTAGGCTGCCTAAGAAAAGACAAGCTGTTCAGAGGCCTGAGTCTTTTTGAGGTCTTCAGGTTTCATCTGGGAAGCTATAGCGAGCGCTCACTTAGCTTCGATTCTGACTCTCTCAATGCTTTCAAAGGAATCATTGGGCATATGAGGATAAAAGCGATATGGGGCCTTCCTATAGGTGTTGAGCTACCCAACCCAAAGATTACGAACGAACTAATTTCTATGAGTTTTGCTTTGGTCTTGCTGCATAATATATGCCACAAAGCAGGGAACGGGCTCACGCTGGCGGGATCTCGTGTAGTGTTTCTACATGATCGTATTGACTGTATGCCTAGCTGGTCGTGGGCTGGCTGGAGAGGAGGAAAGCTTGCAGAACGCTTTTTGTGGACGACGGAGTCGGAAATTGAACCAAAATTTGATTGTACCTTCCAGGCTCAATTGAAAAATGGACGCAGGATAGCGATGGTCGAATATTACTCGAGTCAGTACAACGAATCACACCTCTCGCATTCGCTCTTCGCTCGCGGATCTTGCTGGACATTTCAGTTGCGACTGATTGAGAAAGACTTCGGCAGGATTTGGGAGATAGAAGACATCAATACGTGGCAGCTGAGGGAAAGAGATGATGTTGACTATGGTGCTCAAATCTTTTGGGACACTGACGACAGAGACTTTGACCGTCGTCCATCCTACGAGCCATATCCTATTGGTGACTGGCAGACGACTGGTGATATGGTAACGTGCTCGGGTTTGTGCCTTGTGGAATATTGCCAAGATCTTTCTTCAAGTATATATAGGTTTTTACGTTTCCTTCTTTTCGTCGAACGACATGGGAAAGCTTATCGAATCGGAGTTCTACAAATGAGATGGGATCTCAAATCTCCGTTAGAGAATGTCTGGCAGCAGGAAAAGGAGCTAAAGCAGAGAACTGTTGAATTTATATAGGTTCTGCCTCAACTGAATGTCACGAGTTGGCAAGCATAGAGCATCATGTAAAGAGAGTCCCATGACATAGCTACCCTTTCATTTGAGTATGATGAAATTGGAGCCCTATGTAGAGCATAGGGCATGGAAGATCAGGGGAACGCGAAGGGAGCAATTTCTCACAGACCCCTACGTAAGCTGTCAACAGGCAAGATCAGTAAGTATCTGGGCTTATTCGACTGCCTATCAGGCCATTCACTAGCCTAGTCTTAATTTTTAATTTGTTCACGCTAGGCAGAATCGCTATGTAAATTACGGTTCCACCCGCGTGTATACTCGCAGCAGTTTCGGAAGGTTCCTATGTCGGAGCCTTGGGTTTGAGAATGGACACAGGCGCACCACCGGTACGCAGAAAGCATATATGTCACATTGGGTGCAACGAAACCGTATCATGATATATGTGCCAAAAGATCTGAGCAAAGCCGGCTTGCTACTTTTGCCTGATTGAAATGTGTAGAGTCATGATTACCGAAAACTGCTTGGTCAGGACTACGCCTGTTACGTCCCGTTGATCAAAAATTTATGAACGCTCCTGCCAGCTAAAGATCCTGTTTCAACCCGTCAATTCTCGTGGATATATTTGTCCGTCTTCCAAACCCAGATTGTTCAGCTCGCGAAATCTTAATTATTGTGGCGGTCCCGAACTCCTTCTCCTGTCCACTCGAAGTCCGTGCATTGATCTCTCAATAACACTCAACCTATCATCCGCATCCACACTTTCCCTCTTCCAAAATCGTAACATCCCTGCCACTTTTATCACCGCCTGCTCCCAGTCATGCGGCAATAACTTCATCAATACTGGATCCTTCCTCGCTGCGATGAGCACTAGCGCACTTCTAGTACAACTTCTCAACATCAACCACGTCCCATGATGCCTATTAAAGAATCCATGCTCATTCTTGTGAATTCTCTTCACACAAATATGTAAACTCTTGTACGCTAACTCCTGCACCGCCTGGCTGTTTGCACCACCCGAGCCATGCAAAACAATCTCGGTTAGGAATGGCCAGTACATCATCTCATAGCAATCAAGCAGATGTCCATCAAGAACGAACTTCAAACTGTCAACCAATCCGCCACTGGGAGATGGAGGCGTAGAGTTCGTTTCGAAATCGAGGACTTTCGGGAGAGACCGCATCCAATCCGAGGCCTGTTGTTCGAAGCTGGCAACCGAGTCGACGTCGATATTAGCCTGATCGTGCTTGTGAAAGTGATTTAGGATGCGATTGCCGAGACGCCGTAATGCGATCTCCGCGAGGTAGTAATACCAGACTACTTCGCGTTGGGACTTCAAGCCATCTGGCGGCGACGGATAGAAGGCGGGATAGGTTAGATCCCAAATGGAGTTTTCGAAGACGTTGAGTTCCAGTCTAAGTTCACTAGTGAATGTCAGCACGAAGACGATCAAAAGCGGCGGTGCTGACTTACAGCTCGGACTTGAAGCAAGTCCAGTAAATGCTCTCTTGAAGCCTCTGCTCTCGCTCCCGGGCCTCACCATTTATCTTGTTCTCTGGGGTAAATGCTTGGCAACATGTCAGAGCCTGGACGAACATCTTCCACGCTTCCAATGGTCGCATTGTAGCCATAAGGTAAACACCAGCTAGGAAAAAACACTGCGCTTCAACGACCGTGCTCTTGCACAAGAGAACTCCCATCCGTTTTTGTGCAGCATCAAAAAATGATTCAGCCTTTCGAAATTCGGCTGCCTGGCGGAATGCCATCGACTCCGTCGCGTTCTCGAGCTCGTCAGAATAGCTCAGGCAGCCATTGGCATAGATCAGCAACTGCTACTGTTAGCCTTCCTTCATGGTCACTGGAGTGTGCCTACCAGCAAGCAAGACTTGGCATCCCACTGTAGCCCATGAAACTGGATCTCACGAATACACTGATGCAAAGCGGCCTCCTCAAGAACAGGGTTGAAAATGAAAACACTGTCGAGAAAACGTTGCAGAAGCTGCTCCTCGCCTCCATGCTCATGCATAAAATCCATTGATAGAGATGAGGCGGAGCGGGCAATATCATCCCGAACCAACAGAGTCTTCAAATCTAGGTTTGGTGGCAACTCGGCGAAAGCTTGCCATGAAAGCACCGTCTCAATGGACATGCGTCGCCTCGTATGAGCGATCGGTTTCTCTGGCGCTGCAGCACTGACTATAGAAGGAACCGAAGCTGGTGTCTGCACGACATTACTGCTAGTTGTACTGTCATGTCTCGGAGGCGAAAACGGCTGAGATGGCTGGGACGTCGGAGCCGGTGTCGGTTTTCTCAGGAGCTCCTCGATCGTGTTAAGTTTCTCCAAGATTGCGAGACTGGCGGTATCAAACCTGTCATCATAATTATGAGCACTTCGGTATCAACGGCGAAAGGTTAGAAAGTAGGCGACTTCACTCACGTTGACGGATCGCCTTCTGAATACACACACTCCGCTCCAAGATCCAAGCACGCCGTACAGGCAGGACGCACGTTATCGCATTTCGTCCTCCTCACTCTACATTTCTGACACGCTCGGATGGCACGCTTTCGCGGGTACGCCAACCGAGAGCTCGGATTTGACCTTTTGCGCGATGTGGGGCCATTCTCGCCATTTCCATTCGAGTCGATGTCCTGCTCCTGACTGAGTTCATCGATGGTGAGTGTTCTACCGCCCTGATCAAGGAACGGCTGGGAACGACTTTGGATTCCATCCTGCTGGTCGGGCTGCGCATCAATCTCCGAGTTGCTGAAATGAAGAATATGTCGAAGTGAACTCTCCATCTGGATCAATGCTTATACTTAGCTTCGCGCACGCTCATGCCAACGACATGCCAGGGGAAATGGAGAAGGGTGAAAGTGAATCGATATGCGGATTGTCGGACGACGATGTTTAACTGGGGAAGTGGGTTTACTTGGCTCGGGTGTCACATTCCCACCTGCAGGGAAGAGAACAGCTGCTATTCTGGAAGCATGCATGTGGAAGCTTAGGCACCAATCACATGCGGCAATTATAGCTTCAGGGGCAAAATCTAGATGAAAGAGGCCAAGTGAGCTGAGAGGGGCAGGCGCATGATCCCCATTTTACCCCAGCCTGATATTGTGCGGACTCTCGGATCGCGTTCTCTCTCATATTAGCACAGCGCATGACCACAAAAGATTAAGCTTGTAGTTTTGGTGTAGCAACAGCTCGACGTATACTTCCGATCTGATGACTTTGTAGAGTGTGGATAGACGACCGTAAGCAGAACAAATTTTAGAGTGCAAGTCACAGTCAAGCGAGCTGCAGCTAAGACGGAGGTGTCGGATCCAGAATGCTCAAAGACCCTGGAGTAACTTGTACAACCAAGAAGCCCGCATGAACAGAATGAACATGTGCAAACAACCTGCGAACCGAATTGGTGACCCGTCAGCCACACCCAAACACGATGAATCATCACATCAAGCCATTTGCCGTGAAGAACGTGATCCATTCAAAACTGCCGCTTCATTCGGTTGCGCCACTTCTGGCTGCGAGACATATCAATCAAAATACCAGGATAGCTAGCTCTAGAAGTTCAAAGCCTGACACCATAAACGAATCATCGAGTCAGTAGTTTCATCTACATACCAGACCCGCTCCTATCGCGTGCAATCCAGCTTCAGGAAAAGAAGACGACCCTTAAAAACAGACCACCATCCCATAAACTGCCGTCTAGCTAACTAACTATTTCTGACCCCAACACCTTCCGCATCTGGTAACTCACATCCCAAAATCAACGACCAGAAGCGCACTTTAAGCTCGTGATTACCTTTGCGGGGTTGGCGCCGTATTGCGGCTGCGAGCAAAAGTGCGCTCCTTGTTGATCTGTGCTGGATACGTGTTTGGTAGAATGTTACTGAGGATACTCGTGTAGTATTTGGCCTGCTGCTGTTTGCTCTTTTTCGGTACGTGGCTTTGTTATGTTATTCATTGGTCGCGAGATTGTGGACTTGGTAGTATGTTTGCTAATACATCGTAATTGGTTTTTGACCGTCGATTAGGGTTTCGTCACAGTCATCAGTCGCTTACAACCTTGGGAAGGCATTCTATAACTATATAAGGTCTAGATAGCTGTGACTAAAGTATACAGTGAAATGGCCTGCTCGTACTTGCCCTGATCCGCTAGTACTAGAGCCAAGTTATCCATGCTCGTCAGTGTGTCGGGATGCTCGACTCCCAGTACCACCTTACTTAGCTCCAGTGTCCGTTGTTGCATCTTCTCGGCCTGCTCGTACTTGCCTTGGTTCCTTAGTACCGTAGCCAGGTTGTTCATACTCCCCAGTGTGTCGGGATGCTCGACTCCCAGTACCACCTTACTTAGCTCCAGTGTCCGTTGTTGCATCTCCTCGGCCTGCTCGTACTTGCCTTGATCACATAGTACTAGAGCCAGGTTGTTCATGCTCGTCAGTGTGTCGGGATGCTCGACCCCTAGTACCGTCGAACTCAGCTTTAGCTCTTGTCGATGCATCTTCTCGGCCTCCTCGTACTTGCCCTGGTTCCCTAGCACCGTAGCCAGGTTGTTCATACTCCCCAGTGTGTCGGGATGCTCGACCCCTAGCACCGTTGAACGCAGCTCAAGTGTCTGTCGAAGTATCCCCTCGGCCTGCTCATACTTGCCCTGTTTCCTTAGCACCGTAGCCAGGTTGTTCATACTCATCAGAGTGTTGGTATGTTCGAGCCCTAGTACCGTCAAACTTAGATTCAGTGTCTGTCGATGCATCTCCTCAGCCTGCTCGTACTTGCCTTGCTCGCTCAGCACCGTAGCCAGATTGCTCATACTCGTCAGTGTATCGGGGTGCTCGAGCCCTTGCATAATTTGCACTACCTGGCAGAGAAACAAACGCACGCTGTACTTATCGTCCCATCTGCCCAGCCGATGCAGCAGGTCGGCTACCCAGCCAAGGTTTATTCGATCTTCCGTCGGAATTTGATAGCCTTCTCCGTACGCAGATGACACGGCGATAAAGTTGGCCATCACATGCGGCACTAGCCGCCTTTCCTTGTTCAAGTCGCCCCTGCAGTCGTAAATCATGACGCTCAAGAGCTCGAGGACAGCCGAACTCCATGCTCGCTTTTGCCCTGTGTCTAATCGATCGTGTCCCCACGCATGTACCAATTTGTGCATGCCATATGCCAGTTGATTACTCCGCCACGAGATGAGCGAATAGGCACCGAGGGTCTTAAGTGCTGACTTGATGCTATTGTGGTTGACGATGCCCCCATTAGATGATAACATCTCTACCCACCTAGGCTTCTGTGGCTGACTGGCTCTACCATGGCCTAAGGATGGCGACTGCTGTCTCGTTGATCTTTCCACAAAGAGGTCAAGGAAAACATCGTCGAAGTTGAGGAACGCCAACACGTTTAACAGCTTGACCGCCATGGGTGATTGCCGTCGTATCGTGCTATAAGAGATCTCCCAGGTGCTTAGTACGCTCTCCCCGTACTGGTGTACCAGGCGGTGTGGCCTCTGACTCAAAAGCTGTGCGCGGCGTTGCTGAAACTCAGAGAGATACAAGCCTAGGTTCAACGATATCTCCGGATCTTCACGCACGTACGAGCCGGCCAGCGTCACCGCCAAGGCCAAGCATCCCAGCTCTTTCACAATCGTCAGCACTTCGTGCTCGTCGTGCTCGCTCTTCGGTAAAAGGTTAGCACACTGGCGAAATAGGTCGACTGCTTCCTGTTCTGTCATCTCTTTCACCTCGATCGACCCTTGCGAGCTCATTCCCTGAATGCGCGAGCTTCGCGTCGTCACGATCCGATCTAGCTGCGAGGCTTCGGGAAGATAGTGGGCCAGATCGATGTAAAGCTCGCTTGTGTCGTCGTCGACCTCATCGGCGCTGTCCATAACCCATAGACATCGCTTTTCTTGTCCTTGTAACCAGCTCTTGACCCCAGCAATGGCATCTTCCACCGGAATGGTCGTACTGTTATAGCTCGCGCTCGGGTGGAACGGATTACGGATCTGCTTGTAGATCTGGATGTAGTCACGCTCGATTGTCTCCTTGCTGCCCGCTTCGATCCAAAACACCCCCTGATAGTGCGGGCGATGCCCTTGCACATGGTTCAGCACTAGCTGCGACTTGCCTGCTCCGCCTAGACCCCACACCACCGCCGTGCGCATCTCATGGCTGTGTCTGTTAGGAAGTATAGCCAGTTGCTCACGCAACCGACGCTGCAATTCGAACCGTGGGACATACGCGGCCACGGGTTGGAGCGATGAGTAGGCGTATGCTCCTGTGAAGTTGGCCTGGGTTGGTATGGCTAGTCCCTCAGGTGTGTCCGCTTGTGAGAAGGTAGTGTAGGAGGAGTAATGGATCACGTCACCAATCTGCACTGGTGCGCTGCCTCCGATTGTGATGTTGCCATATTGATGACCACGTGAGTGCGCCGGGTCTTGCACCGCGCATATCAAAGAGACAAGATTGCTTCTAGCTTCTTCTTCTCCTCCTCCTGCTTCTCCTCCTGCTCCTCCACTCTCGTGTATGTCAGCAGTCTCATCGATGTTGTGCCTGTCCCACGCTCTTTTATCGTCTTCAGAGTCGTACACTGGGTCTGACATTAGGGCGCATTCTCAGTCAATGCTGGAAAGTGTCAGATAGCCTAGACGAGGTCCGAGCGACTTAATCGAGGATGGTCAAGCCATCAAGCGATCAAGCGATCAGAAACAGGCAGATCATGAATGACAGCCGATTAGATGTGTAGGCTAATATGGTTTAGTCGCTCAAGCGTGGTCCGTGGAAACCTGACAAGCACACCTTCCAGGCTGCAATATTCTGTGAGACAGAAGACCAGCACAGATGCATGGTAGTCCGCTAGCCGCAGCGTTGTCGACATAGAATACGCAAATCAGCCTCAGCAATCAGCCTTGAGAACGTTAGGCATATTAGCACGTGACTGGTCCTCACGACAGAGATCAGGGTTACTTGTACAGTGATAGGTGCTGCGGCAAGGATGATTTTGCTGGCATCAGGCAGCTTGCACTAGACTACATTATGAATAACTGACAGGCTAACATGCTTTATAGTCTTGGCACTGAACTAAGGAAATGTGTATGTCGCAACCAACATCCAGTGAGGAGGCTACTTTTGCTCCTCACTGAATGGCTTTGAAAAGGTTGACTTCAATCTTATTATTTATGTTTATGGCCACTTTTGACAAACAAACAAAGAGCAAGGAATCTTAAATTCTCGTCGTAGGATTAATCACCCCGTTCGGGGTCATATTAGTTGTGCTTTTTCTACGTTTCCAATTTTCCTCTTTTTGAGTTGGAGGGACACTTACATACCCACCTACGCCTGCGACAGGCAACGTGATCCTTCAAATTCAGTTCGCTGTTGATTACTACGACCTTGACCAAAGAGATGGATTGGCTTGGCCGGAGAAACAAGGCCGGCTGGCCTGCTGAATGTTTGGGAAATTGAGCTTGAGCTGGGGCCTCTTTCACAGGCATATATGAGAAAGCAAAATATGACGATCAGAGAGCAGGAGAATTTGAGCAATGGTTCTTGACTTCTCGCATGCCATTACACTAAATATCTAGTCAAGCAATATACACATGCTGTGCACTGTACCATCAATGTACCAATGCCTAACGCAACAGCAATAAACCGCCACAGTAGTGGTCTTCGGAATCCGACTGTGCAAATGCAGTTCACACCTGCGCCAAAGTCAAGCAGATCAACCGATAACCAGTATGTCCTCCTTTTTAGTCCACCTGAAGCTGCATGCACCAAACGCCACTAATGCGTCATGCTAGTTCGACAAGACGCCTGTGCTAGCTGTTGCCAACATTAGACCCATGCTGATGAGCTGTGCATAAATAATATCTTTGTTGTCATATACATATCGTCGAATAGTAATATTTTCGCTCGCTGTTCAACAAGCTCGCTTTGGAAGTTACAGCTGGCCCGAGAGGACTGCTTCAGTAGCTGCACACATCGTTAGTTAAAATCACACAACACCACGAAAGATTGGAACTTACCACTTCCAATATAAGCCCTCTTAGCGTCCAAGTTACATCCAAACCTTCTCTCAAGCTCAACCTTAACACTCTTCTTCGTAACAGTCATCAAGTCTGCCGTTCTCAGGATATCTCTGATCTCGTTCAAGATCATATCATCCATGGGCAGGCCGGTTAGATCCGCCATCTCCATATCCGCTACACTGCGACCCATCAGCTCCGATGCTGACAGGGATATCCGAGACTGATTGTAGCCTTGAACGTTGCTCATCGGGGATTGTGCGCGTACAAGTTCCATCTGAGACGCTGACCGCGACATTGTGCCAGGCATGAGGTGGTGGCCATCATGATAAGGTGGCGCTGCACCACCATAGACGGAGCCAGCAGGCGCGTAGGATTTGGTGGCGTAGCTGTATCCGCTGATCTCCGACTTTGTGTCATCTCGTTGAGTCTGAGCATCCCAGAGCTCGGCTTGGTACTCTTCCCATTTCTTCTTTGGTATCGAGTCTGGGTCGAACTTGCCTTCATCAGAAATCAGGATCTGTTTGCCACTGTCTCCGGTCACCAGACGTGTATTGCCCCAACTGAAGTCATCCATGTGCCAGAAGGCGTACAGGGGCAGCGCAAATGAGAATACTGGCATGGCTAGGATGTATATTATCATCCAGCCTATCATTTCCCATTTGCGTCGAACGATGAAAATGATGGCCTGAAGACCATAAATGGCACCGAGGAGAATGAATGCCATGAGAGGTACAACGTCGGTCTTTGTTGCAACGAGGACGATGAGGTAGGCTATGTAGGCAACGGTGACGGGTGCAACAATGGTGGAAAGCAGGTCGAGGAAGACGATAAATCTCATACTGAAACAGCAGAAACCGCAGAGTTGCTGTAAAGGAATGAGTTCCATAAGGTTGTGTACAGTACTGTTGATCCATCTTCGGCGTTGGGACATAAACACTGTCCAGCTGTCCGGTGCCACGGTCCAGGCGTGAGCGTGGAAAATGTACTTGGTCTTGTACTTCGAGTGGTATTTGAGTAGGAGCGTTGTGAGATATCTGTCTTCACCAAGATGCAAAAGATTCTTCATGTGCAGTGTGTCCACACGGATCTCAGAGTAGTCATCAATAACCTCTTTGCTGACGAAAAGAGGCTTTCCGGTTTCCGCAGCTCGGATTCTGTACATAGTGAAACAACCTGGCAAGCAGGTCACGGAACCGAAAAGAGATTCGAAGGCCTTCGTCAAGTTGTGTGAAATATAGTATTCGTAGACCTGGATCATAGTGATGATAGACTGTTTGGCATTAGAGATTGATGTTTCGCCGCAAACGGCAATGATTCGAGTATCTCGCAAAAACGTTGCCACCATGCGTGTTGCCGAGTCTGGTGCCACTACCGTGTCTGCATCGATTTGCAGCATAAACTCGTAGAATGTTGGGTTAACACCAATAATGTTTCGGATTTGATGATGCATCTCCAGCTCCAGAGGGCTCATTGGCAAGTTGTAGTGAACTCGGTTAAGGAAGCGCATGATGACCATCTGAGAGTCACGTTTACCGCGATTGCCAGGCTTCGAGACTTCCGATGGCTTGCCGACCTTGACAAGGACCAGGAACGGCACAATATGTCCTTGGACCTCGTAGAGGCCGGAGTAAACCTTGCCCATATTGTGTTGCTTCATGCCTTCGCCAAGAGACTCAAAGCTTAGAGGCTCAGGGTCAACTGTCTCCGAGACTCCCAGGATATCGAGCACGATACGGGGCGTTGGGCGATCGTTGCCTTGACCAATAATCATACCGTCGCATACTACCACCAACAACTTCCTCTTGTCATCGTACTTCATCCGAGCGGCTGAATCGATTGCACGACGCAGTGAATCTTCGTCTTCGGTATATGCTGGTACCTGGCAAATTATGAACTTGTCGAGGTTTTCTGGTACATTCTTACCGCCGAATTGCAGGGCAGCGAGGAACTTGAATGCGATGACAGAACACATCAAAACCGAAATGGCCAGCAGGATATACCGAGCAAACAGGCACTGTGGCGAGTTACGAGTGTCTTGTACTCCAACGAAGAACAAGTTGTCAAGACAAATCTGCATGCGACCTCGAAGAGCAGGGTCAAGGTTGAGAGCTTCCCAATAGCGGGTGACATCCTGGCCGGACCTTAGTTGAAAAAGCTGGACCACAGAGCTGTCCATGAAATCGGTGTTGACCCCGGTCGGGTCATCTTGACCTGCTGGTGCTTTTACGGTTCGTCCGCCCTGGATGTATGTGGTGAAATCGTAGATACGCCCGTTGAGCATCGCAATCTGCTTTCCTTTCGTTGAAAGCGTCTTCACGTACTGGGATGTGTAGCCAATATGACCTTTTCTGTATTGACCTCGGAGAATCATCATCTGCTCGAAGAACCAGTCAGGGCGGGAGTCGTTGGTGAAGTACCGGAAATCATGATACTGTCGGTTGACATCGGTAGTGCTGACAACACTTGCAGAGCCAGAAATGTTTGTCGATGTGTAATCCAACTGCACAGCCGGATCAATGCTGCCATCAACACCCTGACAAAGCGCCGAAACCTGAATTGGGAAGAGCGAGGTAGCGTCGACACCTGCGTATTTCTCGAGTGACTTCCGAGGCACAATAGATGGGTAATGGCCTGGAATGAAAGCGCCAAGATCGAACACCTCTCCCCTGATGGCGACATACGAGCTAGCACCGTCCTGTCCGTTTTTCGAGGATAGCTCCTGAGCCGAGTAGACGTACTGTTTGGGGCAAATCAGGACCGGGAAGATGACGATAAAGAATGCAGCAGCCAAACAACTCAGCCAGATGAGCAGGTTGATGGCCAACTTTTCTCTCCACGCAATTCGCACGTCTTTCCGCTTCATCCGTCCAACGAATCTGATTGTGAAATCAGGTAGATACCAGGTCAGGAGGTAGACGACGAAGAGCCACCTCTTGCGCTTGCCAGTGGTGTGCACGACGTCGATTTCCTGCATAGCTTTCTTGTTACCCTTCTCAGCAAGTTCTTCTTTCGTCTCAAGATTTCGGAACATGTCGCCTCCATTGAGAGCGGACGCACCGGCCTCGGAGCGTGTGTCAATTTCCTTGTTATTGAAATAGGCGCCCTTGGTGTCGTCGCCATAGCCAAGGTCCTGTGTAGAGTGGTACAAGCGCGCTTTTGAATCACTGAATGGATTGGGGCCTTGACCTGGAGTGCCAACAGAGAGGCCATCTTCATCAACACCGAAATAATGAGTTGCCTGAGTTCCAGAAATGGCTATGCTTGCCCAGCAACGCTCACTGAGGAAGATACCAGTGTTTCCGACTCGAGCTTCATTTGCCGGCCACTGTTTCTCGTTGATAACAAGCTGAGCGTTTTCTGCTTCACTGCCAACGACGGAGTGTTCGGATCCTGCGAGGCCCAAGAACTCACCAAAAGGTAGGAAAATGCTGAAATCTGCCACTCGCAGACGCTGACTCAGATCAGCAATACCCCAAGTTTGTATTTGTGTCCGAACGCATTTGCTGTCAAATTGGTTGGCGATCCTTCTGTCGTTTGGCTTTAGACAAAAGATGAAGTAGGCATTGGAATTTGGTGCCGTCAAAGATTTGTTGATATTGTCGAGCGAAGCAAGGAATTGTGCTGCAGCTCCCTGAGTCAAGCCGGTGGCTCCGGGCTTGGTTTGCCTTGAGGGTCGCCTTTCAAGGCCTTCTTCATCTTCTTCTACTACCTGAGGTTCTACTGCAGGCGACCTGTCTGCTCGTCGGCTTCCCATTCTTTGTAGCTGGGCAAACTTCTTTCTTGAGACGCTAGGCGCTCGCATGGGTTTCGAGCTGACTTGTGCTTGCATGATGGTGGATTTTTCTTTTGGATGACTGATGGTTTCTAGGGCTTCCTGTCCGAACAGTGCCCCCACGAAATCGCTCTTGGTCGACTTAATCAAGTTCATCAAATCTCCCGATACGACATCACTGTTCTGCTCAATTAGACCATTGATAGGATACTCCACCTCTCCTTCGTAGTGTTTGATGGTGAAGGAAGCGTTCGTGTTGGTGGTTGCAAAATTGCTTCCTGGTAGAGTTGCGGTTGCGCTGCTAACTACGATGGCCTTGTTCTTGCTCTCAAATCGTTTGCGTAATGCTTCTAGTAGTTGTATGTCGGTTCGGCCTCTCTTTGACTGGTCATCGACAATTGCAAGCAAGCCGTTCCCGTGCTTGAGTAAGCCACGCACGGTCTCGGAATTGTCCATGTAGCTGGTGGCTGGAACACTGACCTCTTCGCTTTCCAGCTGCTCGGCCCTCTTCTCGTAGAAGCTTTGCAAGCAAACATTGTACAAGGACTCGGTGGCCGCATTGTTCAGCAGTTGATCAAGAGTTGAGCCAGTCGAGCTTGTCTCGGCGAAACCTGGGAAGTCGACAATCGAAATAGTGTTGGCGACCGCATCCTCCACTGCGCATGTCCTCGAGTTGATCTGCTCCATGATGTAGGCGACGAGCAGAGAATAGAGTGTCTTCGCTAGTTCATCGGCGTTGTCTCGGGCGCCCTTCGGGTCAAGCATGACGGTGACTCGCTCGCGGTGGATTGTCTTTGTCTTGTACCGCAAGCTCTCTTCAAGATCACGTATACTGAGACCCAAAAACGCTGCGAGATGTTCGAGTGTGTCTCGGTTCTTCACTATTGTGACCGTTTCGCCACCTTCGTGTGAGTAGCCACCGCTCTCTTCCGCGGCGGTCAGAGTGGCTTGACCTGTGCCAAATTCGAGTTGGCCAATGTGGAGGATGGCGGCAAGCACCTGGCATATCTCTGCGACTTCCGATCGAGGAAATTCGAGCTTGCGCAAGGCAGTCTTGAAATGCTGAAAGCCTTCAGTATCGTTGATGCCAACCTTCATCTGTGTCGGATGGCCTAGATATCTCCATCTCTTTTGGGCAACTGACGTAGACCTGGAGAGGCCATTGCCAGAGGTTGTGACATGTGTAGTGGAGTTTAAGCCCAGGTGTTCCTTCTCTGCAGCACTTGTGCCAGCCAACAGATAGTACAAGACGTGGAAACTTCGTTCTCCGGTCGGCACAGTCGTCAGTCGAGCGCGTTCGAGTCTGTGATCAAGCAGCTTGCCACCAATGAGCATGGGAGCGGTAGACGAGCCATCGTATTGTAATTCGTAAAAGAGGCCGGCCTTGGACGCTGTCTGAGTAGTGTGGGATTTTGTAGTGGTCAACGTATCGAAGACAAAGGCGGCTAGAGAGAGCTTCGCAGAGAGAGGTGTGGAGGAAAGCGCCAGAAAGGAGGAGAGAAGGTGGGAGCGCACGGTCGTCTTGCCTGCACCGGATTCTCCGCTGTAACACAATGTCAGTGACTAGCCAATTTCTGTCAGCCTTTGCTTTTCTACTCACAAAAACACGACAGCCTGATCTTCACCTCGACAGCCGAGTCTTGTCCATGCCCTTCGAGCCAGATCCTCAGCCTCGGCCATAGCACTACCCTCCTTTCCGCCATTGGGACCCCTGGTCGATGAAGTGTAGGTATTCAAGCACAACAGTGCTTGCGACGATAATCTCGCAGTCGGTAAGTTGATGTGGAAGCGACTGGCCAGATGGGCAGTCAGATGCGTGTCGGACTGGAGGTGGGCAGGGAGAGCGGGCAACGAGGCCTGCATGTGAGCAGGGACGTTGCCGCCCATGGCAGCAGCCATGATCGTCGAGCTCCCGAAAATTCTGATCAAATAGATGTGGTCTACCCGGGTAGATGATCTGTACAAGAACCTTCCAGACCTATGCCTTCATGCGTCGGTATTGTAAACGAGTGTAGTGGTGCCGAGAAATGTCGAAGGGTCGAGTATGTTGCCGCTGAACTGCTCGAACTGTTGAGTACCAACCTAATGTCTGACGCTGGACAGCACTCAGACAATGGCGACAGGACGAATATAGAACGAGGGAATGTTCGACAGGATCAAGAAGGATGAACAGCTATTCTGAAAGCCACGATATGCACCGGGAAGAGACGAAAAGTAGAATCCTCCTGCACCTGTTCTAGCATGGAACATCCCATGCCAGCAAGTGAGAAGGGGCGCAGTAATGGCTGTTGCACGCTTGTTGTAATGACACAGGAGCAACGGTCCAAGCCATCAGCTCTTGGTTTCTGTTTTGGTGGAGCCGAATTAAGTCGCCTCAAACAAAAATGACACGCGAAAGCGTGGAAAAGGGCTTTCAAGCTTTCTGTGACAAGCAACCGGTTATTAGCCTTTTGGGAACCAGGTAAGCTGACTGAACTCGCAGAGGCTCGAAAGGATCAAGACTCTGTAGTAATGATGAAGCTGTAGTTCTGTAATTACAGCGCTCGGTCCAAATTTTCTTATGAAAAAGGAGGACGCGACATGACCCAAACAGGCGACGAGTGGCTGCCGATCTGATTTAGACCAGGGCTAAGATTGATTGGCTTGGCCATGCCCAGACTTGCACGTCCCTGGGGAAGGCAAGCCCAAAGTTCAGTTTCCATGGCCGAAACAGGGCATCCACTTTGCCCAAACGGCATTGGGAAATCGACTGTAGAAATTAGTGCATCGACGACTCTATGATCTGTACATACACTGCACAACGCTTCAGAAGGCCGGTGCTAGTGACGAAAACGCCGATGTTATCGTGGTGTCGTCGCCTGCGATATCGACGAGTAATGCACAGTTATACGCGTAGTTCATCCTGCACATGCAAGATGTGGGAATATGCAAACCACTCGGCGATCAAAATAGTGCGCGCTGCAAATGTTTCGGGTTTCAATTGGTGTTGAAAATTTAGGCATGTGAGGCATGTCTTAGATGTCGTGCCCGTCATGCCCGGACTCCTCTTCGACTCCTCCTTCCGCCATGCTACGATGGAGGCCATTGCTCCTTCTCAACAGAATTTTCCCGGCACAGATCTTGAATAAGTACACCAGTGTATCGATAAATAACATGAATAACGTCAGCAGAGTCTGATAGTCCAAGCGTGCACAAGCATTTCTATCTGCATCGTTTTCGTCGACTGCATGATAGCTAGGCTGTTGCTATGTCAATGACTGAACAACAATTGCTAGTACTTGCAGCGTAAACATCGAATACGACATCGACCGGAACTTGTTGGACGTGCAACGGTCAAGCTGCTGCAAACAACCAAAACAGCAGAAAGATCAAGGAGAGGATTTGGCCCGATCATTGGCCACGGTCGAGTCTCCATAGCAATGCGAGCCAGGAGTTAAGAGAGCGGAAGACCAGGGTTAGCACTCTATTTCTGGTCATCCCTGTCCACGTCCAAGCCACGAACTGATGTCTGACGGTAACGCGGGTCGAAATTGTAGCGTATCGTGTACTGGGAGTGCAGCGCCGCAGTCGAATCTATCCTTGAATGCTCATCTGTTACAACTCCTGCTTCACTTTTTTCGCCGTCATACCGTCACTATCGTTCTGCTGTTCTGCCAGCCTTCTCTTCAGTCTATCGCTTTCCAGCTTCCGTCATTCGCTCACTGTCGACATTGAACCATATCATAATTCGTAATTGCAGCGAGGCTGTTCCGACAACGATACATTCCTTCTCCTTGCTCCGGATATTGAGCTGCGCTCGATCAAGACAAGAATAGCCCGGTAGAAGACTGAGCAAGAAAGAAAGAAAGAAAGAACAGAGGATAGAACTACCACCAATACTATTACCACCCTGTCAGTCCCTGTGCCTGGCAGGGTCAACCTAAAATCGCCATGGCGAACAGATACTCTCAAATGTCTGGCCTCTCAGCCGCCATGGGTGCGAGGCCGAACACTCAGCAACCACAGCAGGTATCGACGACGACGCTACTCAACACTCTACACACCATATATTCCTCTGGCCAATGTTATCCACTCGATGCCAGCACCAGCCTGGCAGTCAACACTTGGACCACAACGCAGAATCCTGATGCTCAAGGACGAACCGGAGGAGCGGTTGACGATGAGGTTGCCGTGAAGGCTTGGGAACATGCAAGGCGGAGAGCAGAGGATGGCTGCATCGTGCTTGCTTCAGCACATCCGTCAACGCCGTCGCTCTTTACACAATTCCTTCGAGTCCTACCCGTCGATACTCCTGAAATGCTATTCGCCGCCTTGACTGCGGTACGTCCTTTTCTGACATGCATCACACCTGCGAACGCTACGACTGGCAGGCACTCGTCTATCGCGGCCACATACACTATCTCTCTGGCTGGCAAACTCACTGCAATCAAGCTGGCTTTGTCAACTTCAGGCATCGACGTAGAGAGGGGCCTGTTGAACATCCCAGCTGAACAAGGCTATCGCGCCTTTGATGTTTTCTACTACCTTTACGCTTCCGTATCAACCGCTGCAGAGAGAGAGTTTCTCGGCCTGAAACAACTCTCGGAATATTCCCTGCTGAACAAATCCGCCACCTACGACCCTCCCTCCTACCTCCCTACCGCCGACGATGCTGCATCTGCAGAAGATTTTAGAAACGCTCTCAAAGCTATCGGCATCAAAGGTTCTTCGTATCGAGGTCTTCTCTCTGCCTTGGCTGCCTTGTTGAAGCTCGGAGACACACTTGGCTTCATGATCGATTCAGAACAACTGGAAGAGATTTGTGAAGATGTTGGTGCCCTTGTGGGCATTGAACCTGAGGTGCTTATGAAGCAGTGCTCAACCGACGATCGACAAGTGCTGATTGCCGCCATGTATGAAGCTCTGGTAGATTGGGTTATTGCGCGGGCCAACGAAGCTATTGCAAGTGCGGTGAATGCAAGTGCGGTGAATGCAAGTGCTAGTGGCGAGACAACACCCGACTATGCAACAAATAGTGGTGACGAAGTGAGCGTGACCGTGCTAGAAGTGCCTGGAGAGGCTCTGGGCAAGGCCATTGCACTCCGAGGAATCTTTGACGACACCGTCGGTATCAACGCTGAAATGAAAGAGGATGGTGTGGAGGTCATCTCGGCTGGCCACTCTGTTTTGAAAGAGATGCAAACCGCTGTCGCTGAAGTGGAGGCAGACTTGGGCATTGTTGGCGGCCCGACAAGCCGGGAACGAGAACATGACCGAGATCGAAGACACGGTATCTTGGAGCGCATCGGCCTCGAGACCGAGCAGGGTGGCTTCTTGAGGACGCTTCTATATCCTACTGGTGACGGCACTCTCAACTTTGGCATCAAGGGCAGAATCGACCTATCTGCCACTCTTGCAAGCAGCAGAGTCTGGTTTCACTTGTCTTTGCATCCGACCGATGACTCTCCAGCATCACTGGCAGCATTGCCAACCTCGACGTCTGCTTGGTCAGCTGGTGCTGTATCTCGTCAGCTGCGCGCATGGCGTCTACCCGAGTGGGCAAATCGGCGTAACCGACATCTTGACTTCACAGCCGATTTTGATGTCGAAGAGTTTGTCACTCGCTACTCCCGGCTGGGCTGCAAAGAGGGCAGAGATGGCGTCGAGACATTCATGCTTGAGCGTGGATGGACGAATGGAGAGGTTATCCTCGGTCACGAAAGAATATGGATGCGGGAGAGTGCCTGGTGGGAAGCTGAAACCATGCTCGACATGAAACCAATGGAATCGGGCTACATCGAGAACCCCTTTGCTACCGGCTACTCTGCCAATACACCGCACAACGGCAGCGGATTCTTCCCACAAATGGATGCTATGAGTGTGCAGGACAGTCGGGAAAATCTTCTAGACCAAGCTGGCAAGCCTCGATCAATTGCACCAACCACCACCAAGACAGTTCGCACCATCGGCGGTGACTATGGTCTTGGACCAAAGGGTGACGAGAATGAGAACATCCAAATGTATTACGACACAGAGTTTGGCAAGTACACAGCTTTAGATCCAGAGATCGGGGATCCAAAGAAGATCGAATCTAAACCAACAACGAAAGGCCGTCAAGTGTGGGTCAGCGTTGTTTGGGCCATGACTTTCTTCATCCCGTCGGTCCTTTTACGAGTTGTTGGCCGCATGAAACGACCAGATGTTCGCATGGCCTGGCGAGAGAAGTTAGTTCTCGTCATGCTTATATTCTTGTTCAACGCCACTGTTGTCTTCTACATTGTTGCATTTAGCAGACTCCTATGTCCCAACTTTGATAAAGCATGGGATGCGAAAGAGGTTGGATATCACACCGGTACAACTGATTACTATGCCAGCATTTATGGCAAAGTTTATGACTTCACAAAGTTCTACAAACTCCAACACAGCGACTCCAGCATCAAAACAAACGCAGACAATATGATCACATATGCCGGTCTCAATCTCGATGCCTACTTTCCTCCTCCATTGAGTCGAGCCTGTCCGGGCCTGAACGTTGACGTGTCTGTTGTACTGCAGTATAATGATACCACGGCTCAACAGTTTGGGAATGTCCATACCAGCGGCGAGCGCTACCAAACTGATCCAACTTCGGCTCTTCATTCATGGGACTGGTTTGGAAGCATTTTTCTCCCTGCCGTCAAAGACTACTACAAAGGAGCGCTTGTAGTATCATGGTCAGATATTCAAAAGCAGGCAAATGAGGATCAGAGGGCGTGGGTAGTGATCAAAGGCGGACTTTATGACCTAACCGATTACCTCTACACAGTCGATCGTATGAACGATTACTCTCTTTACAAGTTCTTCCCTGATGAAGTCACCGAGTTGTTTGAGAAATACCCTGGGACAGATGTTACCGACAAATGGGGGTCGACTGCTCTCTGGGAAAACAGTCTCAACTGCTTGAACAATGCATTCTATAAAGGTCAGCCTGATTTTCGAAAATCGGCCCGTTGTCAGACCAACAACTACATCTTGCTTGCCTTCGCTGGCATTCTTTGCTCAGTCATCCTCATCAAGTTCTTGGCCGCTCTGCAACTAGGGTCCAAGCGACGCCCCTCGCCACAGGACAAGTTCGTCATCTGCCAAGTCCCTGCCTACACCGAAGGTGAGGAGCATTTGAGGAAGTCTCTCGACTCACTGACAGCTCTTCAATACGACAACAAACGAAAGTTGATCTGTGTCGTCTGTGATGGTATGATTGTTGGTGGTGGCAATGACAGACCTACTCCAAAGATCGTCCTCGACATCCTCGGTGTTGATCCCAAGATTGACCCTCCTGCTCTTCCCTTCCGATCCGTGGGAGCTGGCAACCAACAGCTCAACTATGGCAAGGTCTATTCTGGCTTGTACGAGTACGAAGGCAATGTTGTTCCCTACATAGTTGTTGTTAAGGTAGGCAAAGAATCTGAGCAGAGCAAGTCCAAGCCAGGAAACAGAGGAAAGCGAGATTCACAGATTCTGTTAATGCAGTTCCTGAATCGTGTTCACCATCGAGCTCCTATGTCACCACTCGAGTTGGAAATGTTCCACCAAATCAACAACATCATTGGCGTTGATCCGGAGTTGTACGAGTATCTCTTCATGGTGGATGCTGATACCATGGTTCGCGAAGATTCTCTCAACCGACTTGTTGCTGCTTGCGCCAACGACGCGAAGATTGCAGGTATCTGTGGTGAGACCAGCTTGGAGAACGAGGAACGCAGTTGGTGGACCATGATTCAGGTCTACGAGTACTACATTTCCCATCATCTCGCCAAAGCTTTCGAGTCCTTGTTCGGCAGTGTCACCTGTTTGCCTGGATGGTAAGTACAGCCCATGTCCGAATGCAGATTAGGTACTAACGGTGATAGTTTCTGCATGTATCGTCTGCGAACAGCTGACAAGGGCAAACCACTTATCATATCCGACAAAGTTATCCACGAGTACGCTGACTGCGACGTCGACACCCTCCACAAGAAGAACCTACTTTCTTTAGGCGAGGATCGCTTTTTAACCACGCTGATGACGAAACACTTCCCTCACATGTCCTACAAATTCATCCCAGACGCATACGCACTTACAGCTGCTCCCGAAACTTGGTCCGTCCTGCTCTCCCAGAGACGTCGATGGATCAACTCGACGATTCACAACCTGGCAGAATTGGTTCGGCTAAACGATCTCTGTGGCTTCTGCTGTTTCTCCATGCGCTTTGTTGTGTTCTTGGATCTCTTTGGTACAATCATGCTACCAGCCACCTGTGTCTACTTAGTTTATCTCATCTACACTGTGGCCTCCGGCGCCAGTCAATTTCCGCTTATCTCAATCGTCATGATTGCCGCTGTGTATGGTCTACAAGCTATTATCTTCATCATCAAACGACAATGGCAACACGTTGGCTGGATGATCATCTATATCCTCGCCTACCCTATTTACAGCTTCATCTTACCAATCTACTCTTTCTGGAAACAGGACGACTTCTCCTGGGGTAACACTCGTATTGTCATTGGAGAGGCAGGTGACAAGAAAGTTGTCGCAGTTCAAGAAGAAAGCTTCGATCCGCGATCCATTCCACTACAGAAGTGGGATGACTATGCGACCCGGAACGGTCTTCCAGGTCGTCGCGGTGACCTGAATGGTGGCTACCAAGAGAAAGGGTATGCTCCGTATTCCGACGATCCAGCGGTCATGGAAATGGATGATATGCAATCAACATACTCATCCGTCAAGCCAACAAGCACCATCCTCAATAACTTCGGCCATCAACACGGCTCCCCATATATGGTTCCACCACAATCACCAATGCCATACATGACCCAGCGTGGTAGTAATATGTCCGGTATGAATGGCTACAAGGATCAACCATTTAGCATGCACGGTCACGGCCGCCACAACTCTACCCTGTCCGTCAACTCTGCGCCCCGAATGGGCCTCAAGTCTCCTTCCCCTGGTCCATATGGCCAGAACATGAACCACGCCGCCTCGAAAGGCTCATTGCTCGGCTTTGGAGCGGCACAGAGTCGATCAGGCTCAGTAATGGACTTCCGATCAGCGCATCCCGCTGGACCCAGCAATGAAGCTATTGTGCAGGCTATTAGGGAGGTGTTGGGCGAAGTTGACCTTGAGAGTGTTACAAAGAAGCAGGTGAGAGCGCTTGTGGAGCAGAGGTTGCAAGCTGAAGTGCCTGCTGGCGAAAGGCGGGCGTTCTTGGATCGGGCTATTGATGGAGAGTTAGCGAGTATGTGAATTTAGCATGTGTCAATCATCTGGGAGGCGTTAACATGGCATAATGGAACTTTAAAGGATTGGAAAATTATTGGACATTTGAAAATGCGGTATTGCCGCGATACCTCCTCGCGGCGGTCTTTTGTACATTTGAGGCTCAACGTTGAGCATGAACATTGATTCGACGCAGCATGAACAGTCTAGCTATGAGGCAGACGACGACAGAATAATACATGACTTCCATATTGAGATTCAGAAGCTCATTTACCGACCTGCGTGTGTACTACATCATCTCCAGCACCGTAAGCCTTTCGCGCTTTTTTATTCAATCGCACAAAACCAGCGAGACGAAGCCACCTATGAAAACAACTCAGGTCCTTCCATTCCAAGTCAGCCAGCGAGAGTGCTGCACCCAGTTCTCGGAAAGTAGCGCCCGGACTTGAACTCGCTTTGCCCTGCCTTGATTGTGTTCCGCCCCGCTCCGCTTCTGTTCTACATAATCGATGAAGGGTTTTCTAATGTGCCTATGGTGGGGGCTTCCTGGCTTACACGAGTTGGGAGGAAACGTGGTTCCGCGTTAATGAACTGAGTTGCGATCTTTGGGCCGAGCAGACGTATGAGCATGCATAGTGAGGAGGTATGTATAATGCCCAGCTTGGGAACTTGTCTTGTTGGCGAGTGTTGGCACTGAAACTGTGGTTAGCGGTAGCTAGTTTGTATCTAGTTGGAGTTGGAGCTGGACGTGACAGTGATGCTCATTCCAATTGTTTCTTGGGATCATGTTGCTGAAGAATGTGAGCTGGATGGACTAGATGATCTTAGAGGGTACTGCTTCCCAATAGCAAAAGCTGCTCACATAACAGAAACAATTGGACCGTTGACACAGTGTGGTCAAGTATGAAACACAATGGTTGCATGAGTTTTTGTAGTTCCATGCATTGGGTAAGTGATCCGATCAGGAGGCCAACTACCTACATTGCGACGTTAAGCCTGAAAACTTTTTGCTGGGAACGGGGTCTCAAGGCAACATATTATATACGGCCGACATGGGTCTCGCCACTCATCAGCAGTCGATGTGGTCGCTAGAGCCACTGAGCCAGCCCCTGGAAGTGCCACATGAACCACGACTGATCGGCACAAGCAGGTATGCCAGTATCAATGTCCATTTAGGGATACGTGAGTAATCCTGTTGTCACGCAGTATGGCATGTCTACTGATTAAGTATCTTTCTAGAGCAGTCTCGGCGAGATGATCTTGAGGCGCTGGGTTACATGACGGTTTATTTTATGATCGGTTCGTTGCCCTGGCAAGGACTGAAGATAGCCAAGCGAGCTGAAAGGTATCAGCGTGTTCTGGAGATGAAGCAAACAATCAGTGTGGAAGAGCTTTGTCGAGGACTGCCACCTGTTTTTGCCACATATTTGACGTACATCCACGCGTTGAAGAAGAGCGACAAACCTGACTATCGATATCTACGAAATCCGTTTGGTCAACTGTTTCACAAGCAAAATTGCCAAAGTGCCATGTGTACGACTGGACGATCTTAGAGTTCTCCAGACAACATCCCTCTGTGAACACATGCTTCCCACCTGATAATGATAAATCGAAGTCTTGGCATAGCTGATACTGGGCAGAGCTGAGCGCAGTGTATAAGGACGGAAAAGTGAGATTCGTGACTAAGGCTCAGAAAGCCAATACAGATTAACGACTCTGAGGCAGTAGTATTTGTGCGTCAGAAAATGAATATGAGCAGCAGATAAGAAAGACTCACAATAAAGAATGGATTGCAATCAAGGCAGCAGCCATTTGAAATGCTTTACAAACAAAATCAGAGAGCGGATGTTAATCGTCTATGGGTGTGTTGAAGCACAGTTGCCACAACGGAAGCAGGGTTCAGAGCAGGAACAGCGATACTGTAAGGCAAAGTCAAAACAGCAGCGAAAAGATCCAAATCTTGATCAAGGAATACATACAGCTTCTGCAAGCACAAGGCATGCGACCAAGAAAGCTTGTCTAGAAAAGAAGTATTCTTAATAGTGCGGCGGTGGGTGACGCGGTTTTATATTTCTGTGGTCTTGTGGTGTTATAGCAATTGGCGCAATACACCTCCCAGCTATGGATGTGAACCACTTTGTCGTGTGGGAGGAGCACAGGCATCAATTCTACACTCTATGTTTGCGGTTATTTCATCAATGAAATAGACAATCATTGTAGTGATAAAAGGCAGTGTCCTATTCTTTTACCATGCCTTCTTTTTCATGCCGAAATTTTAGAATGTTATAAGTCACACATTTTTCTGTGTTTCACTATAATACTTAATCGAGCAAGTCAGGTGTGATTAGCCTGGCTTCTCGTAAAACTCTCTGTTCGACGCTGGTAACGCCATAGAATCCGGGATTGCTTTCACAAGGCGTGTCCAATCTAGGTCGCAGCCACTGTTGGAAGAAAGTGCCATAAGATAGTCACACACTACCTCGTCGACGTAATACTGTGTCCTCAATCCAATCCAGAGTTTAGTGTGAAATTGAGAATGTTGGTCCTGTTCTGCCACCGTCAGGTGATGCAGATATCCTTGCGTGCACGTCTCTCTAGCCGATCTCAAGCCCCGACGACGCGACCCTCAATTGCTCCCGGTCATTCGAGCAGGAAGAAATTACGTTAGGACTGTTGTGGTTGAATCAGGCATCGGCTTAAAACTGGACGGAGCGATGGTTTTGGGTTAGTAGGATAACCTTGGGCGCATTGATGAACTTATATTTAGGTTTGAAGTAGCCATCAGGTTGAGGTCTGGCGAGACACGTTTCGATGGACTCCCGTCCCAACTGCACAGCTCACTCCATGTGCATTGATAGCAGACAGAGCATGATACTTGGAAAGTCCATTCGCATTGGCCTCGAACGAGATAATTTCAATTCGTTCGGTGAAGTCCACGTCCCAAATAGACAATAGGAGTTCAGGATTGTGTGGAATGCGGGTTGAGCTTCCAAGAGTGGTCGATTCCCGGAAGATGTAATGTTGAGAAAACAACGCAAGAACCGATGCAATGATGATTGGATACTTTATGCTTCATGTCTGTTGTTTGGCGCTATTCGATTCGATTGCTGGCAACATCATCCAACAACGATTGTGGCGTCGTCGTCATCCTCAAAATGCACAGTCTTATGACAGTTGTCTCCATTTTCGTGCACGTGGTATTGGCAGCCGTTTCCTTTAGTTGGATCGTCGAGCAGCATGCCCTCGGTTCCATCTCTGATAGCATTCAGCACGTCAACAGCGAAATCAGGATTGGCCTGAAAACAGTCTCTGTATACGCTGGCATCTCTTTTCAAGTCAGGATCCATGATCTGCCTTGCGGCTATCTTGCTCACCAGCTTTCGGAAGGGTGAACCAGCTGCTGTCCGTTCGTAGATTGGCTTGATTTCTTCTGCGCCTGGGACAAGGCGCGATTCGGCGCAACCTTTCCGAAACTGGTCAATTGCTATATTCTTGAGAACATGTATGCCGATCGTTTCGCATAGCAGATATAGATTCTGGCAGGCGTAGGCATAATCCCATTTCTTCTCAGCACCTCTTATGGTCGAGACGTCTTGGATGTGACCCTGATAGAGCCACTTCACCAGCAGTCGAAAGGCCGATGTATCTTCATTGGGCAGATCAAGCTTGCCATCTTTGAGAGTGTCCGACTCTTGTGAGAAGAAGGCAGAGTGGTGGGCTAACAGGTTCCGATGGAGTGACCACCGCTTGCTGTCTGGGCCAACTGAGATGTCGAGAAGGTCGCCGGAGAGGAGGCTTTTGAGGATGTTACTGAGATGCGCGGCGGGCGATGGAGGGAGCTTACTCGGCGAACGTATCTGCTGAGAAGCAGGAGATGTCGGAGGGGTTGGTCGGCGCTTGCGACATGGTGTGCTTGGAGGTGTGTGCATGAAGCTGTCAGTATTGGATCGCTTATGTCTCGAGCTCAACGTAAGCTGTTCGGCCTAGCGCAACGATGGCCGACTGAGGCATGTCGTCTGTGTGATCGCGCAAAATGTGGAACATTGAATCCAAAGCTCAGAGCTTTTGACGTTGCTGCATACGCGATCGACCTCGTCGTCAACGTCCAGACGCCGTGACGTATGCCAAGACGAAGAAGAACTAAGACTTTGGATACCTTGAAACCTCAATCGACTCTCCAGCTGAGCTTAACATCCTACCTGGATTTCTCGATGGATTTCGCAGAAAATCAATGCAATTCTGAAAACTCACAAGGTTCTGCTTATCGTCGTTGAGGCACGATGAATTTTATCAGTTAGAGGGAAGCTTCGGCATTTACTTACTCTCGTATAATATGTTCGGGGGTCAGATTTCCCTACTCATGGCGCCGCCTGGCATCTTTTATTACTGCATCAGTCAAGCATGCCTATGCACGAGACTTACATGTTCGCTGAACACCAAAGGATTCTTTTAGGGTTTAGCGGCGTAGGTCACTTGTTCTTTGGTTGATTTATGTGGAGGTGCCAAAATTCGTTTAGTCAGTTGCCGCCCCATCTAACCGAGCGACAAGAACCACGAGAACTCTAGGAGAAAGGTGTTCCGAGTTCTGCTTACAATACGGTATGGTAATTACATGGCTCTCAGTTAGTTTAGGGGTATATATGACTAGCTAGGCTCGCCTTCTTGAACCGTGCATTTATTGCCTTCCACTCTGAATCATGGCCCTCAAGTATCTCCTTTCACTAGCAATTGGAACTGCGCACGCGTCACTTCACGTGACCCCTCCGGGCCAGGACCCGATCGCTGTAAATTTCGCCTCTAATCAGACTTCGGCATGTCTGCCCAGCTCGTTCAGCTTTCCCAATTTGTTCGGCACCGAGCTGCTTGATATTAGCGCCCGAGAAATTTAAAACTACACTGCTATATCGGTGCCAATAGGCTCTGATAAGGTTGACTCTTATACCATCAATTTTTGTAACGTAACCGTCACTTACACTCATCCTGGTTGGAACGACGAGATACATGTCCAAGTCTGGTTACCCCTTGAGTACTGGAATGAGAGACTCCAGGCACTTGCCGGTGGAGGTTACAGCACCGGCTTTGGCTCATATTATATGACTCAAGCTGTGGCTAGTGGCTATGTAGCCATTGAGACTGATGGCGGCCACACTCCAGGCCCAGAGGCTTCGTTAAGTCCCCGTGATTGGGCTTTGACAAGTCCCGGTAATGTGAATCTATATCTTCTGCAAGACTATGCATCAAGGTCTCTTGGAGAGTTAAGCCCTATCGGGAAAGCAATCACAGAGAGTTACTACAACATCAAACCGAAATTCTCTTGTTTTACCGGTTGCTCTGAAGGTGGTCGCCAGGGACTTCTGATGGCTCAAAGATACCCGGACTCTTTTGACGGAATTCTTGCTCTCGCACCTGCAGTTTATCTTCAAAGATTTATCCCTGCGGGCTACTGGGCGTCCCAGGTTATGAACGACTTAGGCGTCTTTCCACCACCTTGTGAGATCGAAGCTTTTACACAAGCCGCGATCGACACCTGTGACAAGTTGGATGGAGTTGAAGACGGCATTATTGGAGTTCCACATTTATGCAACTTCAGCGCACATAGCATGGTGGGCCAAAGCTTCTCCTGCAACGGTATTGAAAGGCGATTTACAGCAGGCGCAGCGAGTGTCGTCCAAGCAGCTTGGACTGGCCCAGGCTTAGGTAAAACCGGATGGTTTGGCCTAGAGAAGGACACGCCGCTTACGAGTTTCTATGTCAAGACTGGATGCTCGCCTAATGGCACCTGCGCAGTTACCAGCCATGAAATCATCAGCGACTGGATTGTACACTTCCTGGCAAAGGACCCTAACTCTGACCTTACTACCATGAGTGACAAGGAGTATTTCGCCTACCTACAGCTTTCCAATATCGAGTACAGTTCTATGCTGAGCACTGCTAACACGGATCTCTCACGCTTCCGTACTGCAGGTGGCAAAATGATCACGTGGCATGGCCTTGCAGATGACATTGTTCCCCCTAAAGGACCGACTACCTACTATCAACAGGTTCTAGAGACTGATCCACATGCGGCGGAATACTATCGATTTTACGAAGCACCGGGCGTGCGGCATTGTTTTGGTGGTCCAGGACCAGTACCCTACAATGCCTCTGACGCCCTAGTTGCATGGGTTGAGAAGGGTACAGCCCCTGAAACTTTGAATGCCACTGGAAGCAATGGAGTCAGCAGACCTTTGTGCCCATACCCGTCGCGGCAGATTTACGCTGGTGCTGACGCCAGTGAGAGCAGCTCCTTCAGATGTGTCCCCGAGTCCGTTGCCTTGTGATGAACCACTTTAGAGTGGATGTGACTAATTCCTGCAAGCTGAAGTAGCCTGCCCTGTGACTGACAAGGATAAGGACGCCCCATATAGCCAGAACTAACAGAAGAGCATGTAGAGGGGGAGAGTCAATAGCACAGAAATCGGGTTGTACACAATAAGACGCTGTTTGTCCGACCCTTCCAGGCTGATGAACATATGATCTTTAACATGTACAAATCTGGTTAGAAAGTTCGCAAAGGTGAAGCTAGTATTCTGGATCAAGATCCAAAAAGCTGCGCTAACTGGGTTCTTGAATGCTTAGAGTGACGCCTAGAAGTGCACCTCGCCAGACTAAGATGGTACTACTGCGCTTGGACGACATCGTCCAGAGCACATTGGCGCTTGGCAGGGACAAGTCAATGGTAACAGCCGCCAATCCTAGCGGAACCTGGATTCCTACTCGCCCTATTTTATCTGAAGTGGTTCTCACTTCAGTAACCGATACTCTTGATGCATATGGAGCACAATTCCCGAATTGGGAGACTAATGGCGCTTGTATTGTCTTAGCCATACTGTGTTCTCTCAGCCTGCATACTAATTCTTTCAATGCCGACATCAGGACCATGCCGGCAAGGTGGAGCATCCCCACAAAATCTTTCCCAGAAAACTGGCACGAAACCCAGCACCCGCTTGACACTGTATAAGATGCACCAGACTCGTCCTGTCTGGACGACGTCGTCCACATTCGGTTTCTGGCGGTCATCTTTTGAAACCTTACAGGGGTTTTTCATCCGAGCTCTATCCGGAACGCGGAGAACCATGCTCCGTCTTCCATCAAGAGACGTATTATGGCACCGCAGATGATATTATTTCGATTTTTTGGTTGCTAGCAGCGGCAGTGGGCAAAGGTGCTTACCTACAGGGTTTGTCCTTCCCCCGCACCCAGGCTACTTAACCCTACTATCGCGATATGCATTCCTCTAAGTTATCTTACGGAAGCGTTCCGTTCTTAGCTTCCTGCATTTTACTCCAGTCAATAAACGTCAGAGGCGGTAGAAGTGAGGGTCTGAAGATTCCAAGTATGGGAAGAGGACAAATCTCCTAACAACTTAGTAGGATTTGATTTTTACGAGACAATAGTAAGGTGAGGAGTCTGGGTAATAAAAACAACCCGCAGAACGGATGGAAGAAATGTCTCTGTGAGAAAGTCTTGACTAATTCGCCTCGTCAAAAGCCAGCTAAGCTTGATCGGCAGCGATTTCGGCACCTTACAGTAATCGAAAATGTGTTTGATACCTGCAATCGTGGACATCATGTACTACCGTTGTTTTCTGAGTGTTGGAGGTAGTCTTCGACTGCTTTCTCAAAACTCTCCGCTGGATAAAGGCCAAGTTTAAGTGCAAGTGATACATCGAAGTTGCATGGCCATGACTGTACCAACTCATCGAAGCCAGTATTTTCGGCCTCGTCAATGTAGTTGAGTTTATCATCCCCACCAACTCTCGCTAAAGCGTTCCTCATTTGTTGAATGCTTACCAACGATCCCGGAAGATTTAGTGCTCTCTTGTGAATGGGCAAGGCATGGTTCGGCAAACTCAAGAGATGTATGAGATTCTTCACCAGTATATGTGGTGAGCAGATCCAAAATGATTTTGACCGATCTGTCGTTGGGACGAGACATCTCTTGCGTGCTAGAGGCTCTCTAATAATTCCACTAAGGAAGCTACTTGCAGCTTGTGCGGGCTGTCCCGGTCGGACAGTGATCCCTGGGAGTCGTACAACAAACCCATCTACATATCCTCGCCTCGTGTATTCGTTGATCAGAGTCTCACACATGAGCTTCGCACAGCCATATGATCCTTCAGGAGTGGGGAAAACGTCCTCTGTAATCTTATCGGCAAATGGCCGACCATAAACCGCGATACTGGAAGCATAGATAACGCGGATGCGAGGTTTTGCTTTCCTTATACAATCCAGAAGGTTGCGTGTTGCATCAAAATTGACTTGAAATCCCTGATCGAAGTTGGCTTCTGCGCCAGATGACATAATTCCGTGAAGAATAAAAACAGCGTCAAGGTCGTGTCGAACTACCTTGGACGATTCTGTAAGCAAATCTGCTTTAATGATGATAGCATTTTCGGAGTGCAGGGAGCACTTTGGTCGAGCGACATCTACGATGTCCGTAAGTACTAATCGGTTTGAAGGGCTTTGGAGCAGTTCGTTGGCCAGAAATTGGCCCACGAACCCACCAGCACCTGTAATAAGGATCTTCATTCGGATGTGGCTTCAAGAAATTCGGCCTTCTGTTATTTTAGATGTAACTCCGCGCACTGATCTTTGCTTTGTCCTAAACTTGTAGAAATGGGACTGCAAAAGGTTCTAAATACTCCAAAAAGGATCCAATAGCCCAGATGTCATATGACTAGTAATAAGATATACGTCTTTTCTGCATTTGCCGTGAGTGCCGCCGGTACATCCGAAAAATATCCGACATTATTTCCATCGTGCCCATTGTAACCGTTGATTCGAGAGAATGGATTGTAAGCTCACGGCAGGAAGGCGACTTCTACTAACTCATCTTTGACTGTCCCATTCCACGCCAGGACACACGGCATGCTACTGCTAAATCCACTGAAACGTAATGCGTACATCCTTCTTTCTGCCTTGCCAACAATGAGTGAGTAGAGCTTCGTAATACATTCCCTGATACATCTTACTTACATTGTCACTACACGTGCTATGAGGCATAGCTCTGTAGGAATGGCGACATTTCCTTGATAGGGTTTAGTTGGATGGAAATTGGCAATGTATGTTGTGGCCCGCATGGGTACAGGTACTGTGTGTCCCAGGTTGACTACGGAAGCTACAGACTTAGCACAAAGGAGATTTGGAGTTGTATCATATTAGAATCTTCAATAAGGAAAGTCTTGGCTGGGTCGTCGGCGCGTTAGGTCAGTACTGCCGCAGCGCCTTGAGCATTTCCTATTCTGGCTGTCCCGAACATCAGGCAATTCGTTTGTATGTGCCAGGCTTCCTCACCTGACTGGTCTATACTTCCTTCACGACCGGCACACGATCTTAAGTTACAACAGCTTATTATTCTGGATCTTTCGTGGAACGATTAGCTACAAATCACGAGTACGTAATCAATTGTTCGGTTGTTAATCTAAGCCTTAGTGTCTAAATTGCTGCGAGAGTCCAAAAGGACCACATGCTTATAGCTCAGCCTGGTTTGACAAGTTCTTTGGTAGCGGCGGCGGCAGCACTAGCATTACGCCACTACCCTGGATACCGGGTTATTTGCTTCAGCATCTACTCCGTCTGCCCGATTCCCATTCATTCTCTGGACAAGCCTGTAGCCAATACCCTTAGCTCCATTCCCATTTTTCTTTTTCTGTTTCTCGTTTCTCATATACAGAACTAACGAAGCCAAAGCAATGACGATAGAGATAACACCAATTATCAGGCCTATTATTTCACCCGTGCTTAATCCTCGCCCGTGATCCGGATTATTATTTCCTGATACAACTCCAGTCCCGGTTGATGTACTCGCTGAACGTGTTCGTGTGATGGTGCGCGTTGAACTGATGGTCGTTGTTGGTGGTGGTGTTGCTTGGCAGGCAGAAGTGTCAGCCGAAAATCCATACCGTTGAGAAGAAGGCTATGAGTCGAGCTGCCACAGGAAGCCACTCACTTGATGGACCTTGCGAAGCTGAGTTGGAAGACGGAGTCGGCGTAGGATCTGCGAAGACAGTCGTCTCCACCACTGTCGACTGGACACTTGTCTGGATACTCGGCTGAGTACTCGTTCGACTACTTGACTGGCTACTTGGTTGAGTGCTAGACTGAGTGCTAGACTGAGTACTGGACTGGGTACTAGACTGGGTACTCGATGCAGGCGCTGCAGTCGTAGTCGCAACAGTTGGTCTTGCAGCGGTTGTAGTCGAGGCAGATGTCGATGCAGGAGCTCTTAGATAGCCCTGTCCTGTGCAATAACTGCCATACAAGTTTGTTGCACTGCTAATATCGACGACCGTATCTCCACCTTTTGTACACTGAGCCTTTACACAGCTGCTCAGCCAGGACTCGGCAACCGTCTGAATATCCGCACGGCAATAGCATGAGTCAAAAGCTAAGCTGAAGCAGCCATAGGGACAGCCAATATTATCTGCCACATTGTCGCCGGCGCATCCGGCATGGCCGTACAAGAAGCAACCCTGAACGCAGGCGCGAAGACCTTTGTATGCGTCTAGGCTGCCAATGGTCTGGACTGTTTCATTCGCTGTCACCTGTAAGATAATGGTTGGACCGAAAGTGGATAGGAGAAGAATTGAATGGTGCAGCCGCAACATCTCTATCAGTCTGCCGGTGATAACAAGCAGCACTTGGTCGTAGAAGTCAGGTTGAAGCTCTTGACGAAAGAGGGATGCGACATCGTGCCAGAAGCGCAACCTAATAAAATGGTCGGCGACTTACCCAGCCTCAATATCATCGCCCCCTCTAACCGCCAGTTGACGCCTAAAAGTGCTAAACATGCCGAGGGTACGTAGGTGTGAGAGAGAGCCGGCCTATGATTGGTAAAAGATACGGTAGTTGGTGAGGTGAAGTCAGCCTTGCGGGCACAGGTGCCATCCTCTGCGCGGACAACTTGTGAATCTTTAGCGCGCCCCACTTCAGCGCCACCACTTGGTGGTCATTACATAGAAAAATGGCAATGCATTGGTAT
>JAPDRQ010000206.1:0-54826 GCA_030247915.1 Neophaeococcomyces mojaviensis | reverse complement strand
CTTCTCGGTCAACCTTGCCATTTCCATCGTCATCAAACAGATCAAAGAAAAGACTCATCGAATTCATGATATCTGTTGTACCCTTGAGTCTTGCAAGGCCATTAACGATGTTCTGTAATGTCAAAGCACCTTGCTTTGATTCATCCCACTTTCCGTACAACCTCTGCATAAAATCATGATCAGCAGGCTCTGGACCAAGACCCCAAGAGCTCATTACAGATTTGCTTCTGGCTCTCGTACCATTGGTCGGATTGGATTTCTCGCTCCCTGGGGTACTTGGCGAGTCAGTCACGGCCCACTTTGCGGTGTTGGCCAAGAACTCGCGGAAGGCATCATAATCCATGGTCTGCAAGGGTGTGTTTCCGCTCAACGGCGCATCCGAAGTGCTCTGTGAAAGCTGAGACCTGAAGTTTGGCCTCTTCCTTTGCATGTCTAGTTTCCTACGTTCTTCTTCCTTCGCTTTCGCTCGATCTTGCCTTTGCCGCAAGATACTGAAAAACCTGTCATATAACGCACTCAGATCCTCCGTACTCAGCTTCTTGCTTTCAGGTCCTAAATTCCGAATCGATGTTCGTTTGGCAAATGTCGCCAGTCCCTCTTTGACATTGTCAATGTGCTTCTCCCTCAACTCAGTAACTGTCGAGTGGGTGATGGCACCAAACTCCTTAAAAGCCGTCACCATGAGCTCTTGGAACCTCGTGATATTCCTCAATTTTTCGTTTTGAGAAGTAGGATGCGCCGATTCGTCTAATCGAGAAAAATAGTTCTTAAGTATAGAAATGAAAGAGCCGTCATCAGTGACATCCAATAGTTCCTCACCGTTGATTCGAAGTATGGCCAAGCCTATCTGGAACAACACCTTCGGGCCTTCGAGGAAGAAGACGTCGAGGACGCGGAACGCAAACACGAGCGGCATAGAGTTGATGTACAAGGACAGAAACCAGGGTAGCGAGACGACTGAGAGGTTCACGTCTGATTTGACAAGGTGTTCCCACAGGACTGGCATGGTTTTTTCCACTAGGCTTTCAAAGACCTTCTGGTCCAGGAGCGTGCCATACATGTCTTTCGAGTAGTATCCTGGTACCAGTCGATCACAGAGGGCGGAGAGTAAGAAGAAGGCTTGCGCCTCGGATGTGTATATCAGAATCGCGGCAACAACGATATTCATAGCCTGACAGTAGCCCACCTCTTCATTCGTCCAGCTATACGCCGTGAGCACTCGGCGCAGTCTGTCGATACCTCGTTCATCTTGATAGCCTGCGTACTCGGGCAAACTTCGGTTTAGGTCCTTCTCTATCTCGTCAATAGCCAGCGACTCTTTACCTGTAAACTTGTCGAGGGTCTTCTGGTACAGCTTCGGGTTACGCAGTCTCGTGTAGAATGCGCCAGAGCTCAACTCCCAGAGCTCGCCACGCAGTCTATTCGGCAGACCAACACGGATGAGTTTGTGAAATGTAGGTTGGCGAACCAGTGTAGCATTTCTGCCATTCTCCCGCATATAGTCTGTCCACAGGCGGATCTTGCTTCTATCCCGCAGCTTCCGTGCGTCGCCAGGATATCGGAATATCGCACCAAGACCGATGTCAGGAGGAGGAGGCATGTCTTTCGTCTGGTCTTTGGCGCCTTTGCTTTGCATCATCTGCGGATTCATGAGATATTCCGAGTAGCATTCGGCGGTGGTGGCGCGCAAACCATCCAGCTCCCTCATACTCTCTCTTAAGCATTTCTTCAGGTGGTCACAGAATCGCTCTGCCGACTGTCTGCTGCCTTCCAGGTTCAGTATCAGCTTTCGTACGGGTAGGCCTGCAATAGGTTTCTCGGTGAGTGGAGAGGGTGTCTGCTGTACATATTTGTCCCACACCGTCAAAGCCAGATTAAACGTATCCGGCTGGCTGTTCAGTCGTTCCACACGACGTATGCTGCACAGCGGTATAGTGAATCCGTGACCGCCCGGTCCGGCACCACCAGTCTGACCGGTGTAGCTAGTGGAGGATGCATGACTCGCCGTGGGAAGGAAACTTGTTCGTAGCGTCGAGAAGCAGAGGAAGGACTCGCTCAGGTGTGCTTCTCCCACGTACTTCGTCCCGGCCTCCCGAGCCTTCTCGCCAGAGACTGGGGGCTCACCGCTCGACGAGTACTGCAAGGGTATCACAAGTTCAGCGCTGATCTCTGCTACAGGATTCTGCGATTCGGGAAGGCGGAACTGCTCGCGGAAGAGCGCGGCTTTGGAGGGATGCTTGTCATGGTTGCTGGCAAGGGGTGTCTGGTCTATAATTGACTGCGCCCGTTGAACAAGCGAGCTCAACATGTTGCTTCAAGAGCGAAAGTGCCCATGTCATCCGGTCAAGGGTGGCAGCCACTGCGGAGAACAGGGCAGTAACGAGAAGCACAAACTCATTGGCTCCGCATTGACTAGCTATAACTCAGAGAGCTAGTATCAGGACTTTCAGAACATCATGGCGGCTGTAAAGGCCCTTGGACCGTGAGGCTGAATCGAGGCATGTGACGGCTTGGCGGGAAAACAGAGGTACTGCCGCTTTTAACGTTGCCTCGTGTCTATTACCTACACGAATCTACCTTTTATCGAACGAGCGTACCCGTTTGTGTTACATGATATTCTATCTTGTATACTTTAGTACGATACGAGCTTTACCATCATCCTCTTGTACGTTACTTACACGTGCTTTTTTGTTTACTTGTTCCGAATCTGTGTATCTTAATCGTTCAACGCCAAACACACCTGGTAACCACAGTCTTAATACATGTTTTAGCTTGATTGGAAGTGGCCTCAACTGAGTCGAGGACCACCTGCAGGTTTTACGAGATTGAATGTCAATTGCTATCGACAACAAAATCCTATCTCTCACCAGAACGAATGGATCAGAATCAAGTCCGGAGAACTTTTGGCTGATATTACAAGACGAAGGATTTCTGTCTCGAAGCTGAAGGTTTACATCGACTACTAAGCCAAACAGCGTTTACATCTGACTCGCTTACTTTGGTACTCAATACAGTCTACAGAGATGTTATTTGTAGTATACTGTGCTTATCCCCAAGATTTCTTCTAGTCATCGCGAAACGTTTGATCATAGTCAGAATAGTCCGAGAAATGCATTGAACGATAGATCTGCTAACTAGACCTGCTTTTCACATGTCAAATCCTAGGTGAGCAGGGGTTTTTTCTCTCTACAGAAGAAGCATCGCATTTGGCCGTACGTCAAAGAGCTTTGCAATTGCCCTGGCATGAGTCTCAACCACGTAAGGGTGAGCTGGGGAATGAATCAGAGCAGCCTTACCCCAGGCCCAGAGTGATGGTGAGCGCGATGGACCAAAGTCATCCCTTGGCACAGCCGCATTCCGGACACTGGGAGTACGCCAACAACAGCAATATCCAGACGTGGTGTGCCATCTATGAAGGTCTACAAGCAACTGTGTCTGCTAATGGTGATTACGAGGACGGTAAACAAAGAAGAGAGAATGATGAACATGCAACCCTTAAATGCCATTATCTCGTTCGCCGTATCCATCTCATGCAATCGTCAGGCAAGGCACAAGCAAAGGCTTCAATATAGACATCGTATAGATAAACCCACAGTTCCTCCTTCGGTTCCTACACCTAGCGACCCATATCTCATGTGCTCATAAGCACTCCAAACTTTGCACGCAGAAGACCACGACTCAAAGCACAAACCGTCCTACATTATCGCTGCTCCGCCAAGAGCAACTCAACCACGATGTAGTTCCTCTCATACTCCGGATGCTGCATACTTAACTTCACCGTCTTTGGAGCCTGGTTGTAGCCCTGCACACCCAACCCATTTGCTCCTCCACCTAGACTTGCTCCTGTCTGTCCCGAGCTAGGTGCGGCATTACCGCCGTCATCCAACATACGTATGTCTCTGCCAGCAATGACCTGTTTCATTCGTCCGTTCTGTGCGTCTCGAATCTCCACAAAATCGTCGTTGAACAGTATAAGGTAGGGGTAGTACAGGCAAGCATTATTTGCCCGGCCAACGAACTCCATGGTCACACTCCGCGAGATGTCGCCCAGTTTGTTGACGTAGACTGCGCATTCGGTGAAGGCAACCAAGAACTCGGCGTCGCTCAAGCGGAACATCCCAAGTGGTCGCAAATCCTTCAATCGTTCCCTGATCAATGCGAGATGTGACCTCGTTTCCTGGTTGTCAGTTTCCAGATTCGGCACACCCCAAGTGATCTTCTTGTCGAGTGTGAGTACCTCCATGCCTTTTTTAGTTGCCACAGCCAAACTCGAGTGGAACATGTTCAAGCCATAAGTTTCCGCAGGAATGTAGAACTCATCATACTCACGAAAGAACTCGGTCTGACCTCGTCGGCTAGAAGTACCAAGCCAACGGGATCGAGATGTGGCGCTCTTTTGCAGCACCGGCTCCAAGACCTTGAATATGGAGTTGATACCGTCTCGCTTCTGGTAGAACACCAACAAGCGATCTTTCTGCTTGCCTGCAAGAAAGAATCCGACGTCCTTAGATCCGGACAACTTCTGGGGTGCTTTTCGTACTGAAGAGTCTGCTTGTGGTACAGGTGGTCCGTTCGGAGGACACACAACGTCGAGGTGATATGCTATGAGTTGTTTGTCCGAAAGCAGTATCAAAAGATTGAACTCCTCAAGTACTGCCACTTGTGTTACTCTGTTCATCTGAATAGACTAGAAACAATTAGCTGTGATCTTTGAAACAATTGACTCGTACTTACTCGAATCCATCCTCGAGGGTTCTGATATTCTGAAATGTAGACCCCACTGTCAGTTCCAATAGCGCACATCACTCGACCCTGAGGCTGCTGGAAGACAGTAGCACAATGGATTGCGGTCCGGCATACTGGCGCCGGTCGGCCTTGTCCAGCATATCTCTTCTCAACCTCTCTAACCGCACGATCCAGCGGTGTGCCTTCGATGACGATGCGCCTCTGCGTAGTGGCGGTGAACTCTGTGCCGAATGCAGTATCGGCAAGCACTCTCAACCGGAATGGCTCGGCATGTTGAGCGTAAAGCGCTTCAGCGTGTTGTGTTTTAGCACTAATGATGGCTTCACACCATTCTTGCCGTTTGTCTGCCGACAAGGCATACAAGGTATAGACTTCTGTCCTGCCTAGATGCTTGACTCGGAACGGATAAAGAATTCTGTCTTCCTTCGAGTCTTGATCCATGATGGTAACACCTGCGACCGAACCTGGACCTCCAGAACCACCAGATAGACCGGTCGGTGTGTGTACGAGAGGAGCTCCACCGCTCTGACTAGAGGTCGTCCGTGCCAGACGTGGATCGGGTGATTGTCCTGCTCGACCAGCTGCACCACCAGATACCGCTGTCACTCCACGCATCGAAGACTTCATCACGGCTGGGTCGTTCGTCGACTCCAGTTGAATCAGACCCATAGGGATTGGTGGTTTCGACGCATCGTAGATTTCATTCCCGTGCGGATCACGTACTGGTTTTGTAAGTACGAGATAGTGATCAAGTAGGATGGCGTGAGTCGGCACCCAGGACACACCCTTGCCACCTAGACGTTGTAGGTCGCCACGAAGGATGATTGCCCGCCCGAGGTGGTTGAGCGCAAGGTCAACTTCGTCCCCGGGATGCTTGCGCAATCGAATTTTCTTTTCTAGAGCGGTGAGTGCGAGTTGCTTGTTGACCTCATTGACTCGAACATCTGCTTCGTGAGCCGCAGCTTTTAGTTCGTCGATTGCAAAGGCCAAGTTCGTCTTCTCGTCGTTTTGCTGGATGGACAGCTTCATAACAGTTTCCAGCTGGAGAATGTATCGTTGTAATCGGGTAATTGGCGACTTCATGTATGAATCCCAGCCGAGCCTAGATACGTTCTGCTTTTGACGTTCTGCCAGAAACGTTGCAAAAGCGGGATTCTTTTTCTCCTCATCACGGATCAGCTCATCCGCTTTAGGGTACCTCGCAGCGAAATCAACATAAATGGGTCTCGCACGTCGAATGAATTCCCTGAATATGTCACTGAAGCCAAGCACCCAAGGACCCTGCTCTTTCTCACGGTACTTTAGCTGAGGTGCCAAGTATTCTTCATTGACTTTCTTGATCTTTTCGACTAGGCCAAAGACGTCTTTCAAGAACACGGGCAGCCGCTTCGATGAGACTATTGATGGATTGGCCTTGGCGAGTTGATCTCGATACATCTTTCGCACCAAGTCCAGACCGAAGAGGAAACTATCCTCTGTTTCTATGATTTCGCGAAGATTGCATTGTCGGTCAAATTCCTTCTGACCACGGGACATGAAGACTTCTTTAGTTAGGTTATGATATACCGGCCAAGGAATGCTTTCGGGAGGGCTAGTTGGTATGTTGAGTTCGGCTTTCTTCACCGTGCGCATGCAGTGGAATGAGTAGCATCTTCCCATCGTGTTCTCGGTGGGAATGTGAAGCTTCGATGAATAGCAGCCAAAGCCAGTGAGCTGATACATAACACCCGACATAGATCCGGGTGCGTACTTGACCCATTCTTCGTCTTTGACCAGAACTTTGCTCTTGAGCATGTCTTCGATGAATTGTTGGCCAAGTGATTCAGCATCTAATGTGCTCATAGTTGGCACTTTATGCAAAAACAGCGCTGTGATGGCTTCGGTTAAAGTATTCTCCTTCAAATCCGTCTCCTCATCAGTCAAAGACTTGATCCACGCAAATACTGAACTGATTGCCCATGGCTCTGAACATTTTTTGAAGGTCTCTGCAGATATCTTGCTAGGATCCAATTTCTTCTTCGGTATTGTTGGAAGATCCAAAGGAGTGCCCATATCTGTCTTTGGAGTAATCGACTCATAGCCATCTTGAAGCAATCCACCTGCCTGCTTTTGCTTCAGAAGACGTGCTTTGTCAGCATCAGTCTTTGAGCGCATGGGCTGTTCTGTTCGCGCTTGGCTACGATTGCTGGCCAGAGATGTTGAACGTGGAACCATCGATGGACTTAATGCATCCTGCTGATACGCGTCGGGCGCAGTTGGGTAGAGACGTGGCAGCTGGTCGTAGGATGAATATCGGTGCTGCATGCTCGCTGCTTGGGCTGATAGGTGTTGCGAGTTCCTTATTGCTGAATCCGACATCGACGGTGGCGGCGGCAGAGGTCGATTCGGGCTCATGCCAGGATGGAAGAATAGATCTGGAATGGCATCGTGCTCACTGGCATCTGATTCGGCACCAAGATGAGCCTCGTCACCATTCTCATAGCTCAACCGCCTCGAGGCGTATGGACTTGGCTCAGTCAAGCCGCCTGTTCCCCCTGCATCGACACGAGCCGGTTCTGGGGGAAGTGTTGGGAATGGCTGCGTGACTTCCATGCTGTAGCCACTTATCTGCGATGTCCGACCATCACTGGACACTCCTGAGCTCCTCATCGAGCTCATACGAGGATTGAGTCGATCGTTCTGCTCATACATTCCGCCGGTAGCAGACACAAACGGTTCATTGCCATAGTGCATGGTTCCGGCATATCCACCGCCGGCCAGACTGAGATCACCGTAGCCTGCATAGTCGCTATCGTCACTTCGCTCGCGGTCCGAAGAGCGAGGATCCGTCAGGCCTGATTGAATGTGGCCGCTACGCCGTCGCGCCTCTTCTACCGCTTCCTGTTCATCGGCCGCTTGCATGGCCGCAAGACCTGCTGCTGCCTCGGCGTCACTATCATTCGCAAATGCTCCATAGTTGATGGTTGTTTCTCCAGTCGACATGATACCATTGTGGGTAGGTCGCTCATCGGGAGATAGTGCGAATTGAGGCGAGGCTGGCGCAAACAAGGGATCATTCTGAACGTTGATATTGTGAGGAGCGCGCGGCTGAGACGAGGTACCTATCGCAGCATCCAGGGAATGCATTAGATCGTCGTATCCTGTGACAGTGTTTGAAGATGGGCCATGGTAATCAGTGTCAGACTCTGATTCTGAAGGCAGACCTGGTAAGGTCCGTCCCTGTGGATGTCGTTCAATGGTTGTTCCAGCCTGTGCTGAGTGGTGTGACGGGTTCCGGCTTGGCGGATCGGTGGACGAGGGCTGGGACGGGTCTGTATATGAAAAGGAGACATTGCTCGTACGGCTGGCCGAAGAGTGATTCCTGTTGACGTCGGATGTGTGACTCGAGAGGTGATCATTATAGCCGTATTGAGTGCCGTACGCATCGTGGCTGCCCGCAAAGGAGTGAGAGTAATGGCGGGCGGATTCTTGATGTGGTGGAGGTGCGGGCGCTGGGGGCGAGGGCATGGACAAATAGCCTGAGTGGCCATGAGATGCATCCGAGGGGTATGATTGAGCAGGGGAGTTTGGAAGATGCGGCCGCGGTGACAAGGCCGAAGCAGAGTCGTAGCCATGCTGCGGACTGGAAGTATAGGCGTTGTACATAGAAGCAGTGCGATTCACTTGCTGATCCGAGTATGCCGCCGGAACATAGGGCTGATAACTCGATTGGTATCCTCCTGTGGTGTATGTCCCTCCTTGACCAACATATGCCTGGGGGTTATATGAGCCTTGAGATGAGTATTGTGCAGGAACGTAGGAAGTATGACTGGCTGCGCTGGCTTGGGTCTGGTGCTGGTAGCCTCCTAACTGTTGCTGCGATGCCGTTCGATAGGGCAGATTCGACTGGGCGCTGTTGGAGGGAGCTCTGTACATCTGCCCTTGCGACTGTTGTGGTTGCCCGTAATGGTAGTATTGTGATGTCTGCGACGGATGCTGGGCCTGATCGAACATGGAGGTATCGTCGCCAGCATCAAAACTGGACCTGCGATTCAGGCCCTGCTGGCCATTGTTGGAAATGGTGTAAGAGGTGTTCGGATATTGGCCTCCGTAAGCGTTCGAGGCATAATAAGGCTGGCCGTTCGGGTAGTTCGACATATTGCTCGAAGCGCATCTAGTATAGGGACAACGTTGGGATGACAAGCGGCGAGAGTGAGTGGCCGCCAACGAGCGACTCTGCTCGCATGATTATGTGAGGAGAATACCAGCAATGCGCTGAGGAGGATTGACCGAAGCACGGATTCATCAAGTGTGCATTGGTGATGTCGAGGCAGTAAGATCGCGCACACGATTACGGGCGCAGATTGTGGCCGATGATTGTTCGAGGCTCGTCGGTCTGCGGGCCCAGGCAAACACGCGGGATTGCGAGGGTGGTATGAGTCGCTCAGGCGTCCACCTCGAACTTTTGTCCAACTATAGCTATCAGATGGACGAAGTGGTCGTCGTCGTGTCAAGACGGCGATCGTGATTTTACGAGTTGCATGCCCAATCTGTTCATTTTTTAGCTGTCAGACTTGTGAGGCTCATTGATGCTAAACCCAGCTGAGGTGCTCGTACAATGTCTCCGTACACACGCTAGCCGACCTGGATCTGTCGGCCTCGTTTACCCAGCTGGCTGATTTCCGACCACCAGGCATGCAGGCTGTCCGATCTGCCCCCACAAGAGCCGCGCAGCCTTGGCACTATTTACTGTCTGACTATGCAGGTATTCTTTGAAACGGCGCTGTCTCAAGCCTAACCCGGCAATCTCCTTAATCTACTACATGCTGAACTACTCGACCTCCTCAAACTCGACAAGTTCGACGCCGCTTCCGACAACCTCACCCTGTCCATGAACAATACGCTTCACAACTAGCCCTTCTCCAGGACTTCTGATGACTGTCTCCATCTTCATACTCTCTATCACAAGCAATGTCTGATCTTTCTTCACCTTGTCGCCTGGTTTTACATCGACGCGCAAGATTTTACAAGGCATGGGTGACAGCAGTGAGTTGGCCTTCTCACTTGTGCCCAAAGCTTTCGCAATCCAGGCCGGCGTCGCTGACTGTAACCGAAATGAGCCTTGTGGTGTGAAAAGGTGTATCTGCGCCGTGCCAGGGACACCTGGCTCCGACGAATCTGTCATGATGATACGGCTGGTGTGCCGCGTGTGAGGGAAGTAAGTCGTGTATGTTTTCAAATCAGCATCGTATGTTGACGCAATCTCGTACGCTGATCCTTGACATAAGGCATAATATCGTCCCACTGACAGTTGTTGGACCTGGACTTCATATATCGTAGGCGATGTGCCCGGCTGTGGCTCGTCATCATCTGCCCGGAAGTGGAAAGTTCTCTGTTGAAGGCTGCCCTGTGGTGCCAACCACGAAAATCCGTTTGTTCTAGTTGACGTGAGGGCTTGCTCACCAGTTACATCCCTCGATGCACGAATGAGCGAGGCCACTGCTGCCTCTATGAGCACCTCTGGTGTTGGTACTCTTTTTGCAAATAATTCATCGTGATGTTTGGGGATATAGCCAGTTTCCACTCTTCCTTCTGCAAAGTCCTTTGAGACACAGCACCGTTTGAGGAAGTCGATGTTTGTGACAGGACCAGCCACTTCATATTCCTCGAGTGCCACGGCTAGTTTGCGGACGGCATCTTCGCGAGACTCGCCTCTCACAATCAGTTTGGCGATCATGGGGTCGTAGTGACTTGACACCGTGTCGCCTTCGACGAAGCCAGTGTCAATCCGAATATCCTCTGAGGTAGCAGGGAGGCGTACGTGCGAGAGCTTGCCAGAGTCAGGGATGAAGCCTTTATCGGGATTCTCAGCATATATACGAGCCTCAATTGCATGTCCTCTGCTTTTGATTTGTTCTTCGACTTGATCCTGGGTCAACGGCAGCCTTCGGCCTTCGGCCACCATGATCTGCCAATGGACGAGATCCAACCCGGTGACCATCTCCGTGACAGGATGTTCGACTTGCAGTCGTGTGTTCATTTCCATGAAGTAGAACTTGCCGGTGTCGTTGTCAAATATGAACTCGACGGTGCCAGCACCTTCATAATTCACAGCCTCTGCCGCTGCACGAGCCTTTGCCCACAAGTCCTTCCTAATGCTGTCATCCAGCTCTGGTGCAGGCGATTCTTCAAGGATCTTCTGATGTCGTCTCTGAATGGAACAATCTCGTTCTCCCAGTGCCAAGGAGTTGCCGTACTTGTCCGCAAAGACTTGCACTTCAATGTGCCGTGGCGTTGTAATGTACTTCTCAACCAAAACTTCATCATTACCAAAAGAGTTTCTTGCCTCGCTCCGCGCACTATCCAACATGTCTTGAAACTCGTTCGCATTCTGGACGATTCTCATACCCTTTCCACCTCCACCTCTTACTGCTTTGATCAGGACGGGATACCCTATCTTCTCCGCTTCATCAGCAAGCTTGTCGGGTGACTGATCTGAGCCATGGTAGCCCGGGACGCATAGAACACCCGCAGCGGTCATGATCTCTTTACTTCGAGCCTTGTCACCCATATCCTCAATTGCATTAGGAGGCGGTCCAATAAAGGTGATACCTGCCTCAGCACACTTCCGAGCAAATTCAGCATTTTCAGAGAGGAAGCCGTACCCTGGGTGTATAGCCTGACAAGCATGGTCTTTTGCGAGACGCAGAATCTTGGCTTGGTCCAGGTAGGCTGCTGTTGGTCCAAGGTTGAAGGACCTTGGCGAGGAATGAGCATGCTGTGCTGCCGCATCAGGATCTGTGTACAATGTCGTCGTCCTTATGCCATGTTGTGCTGCCGTTTTGTTGACGCGGATAGCTATCTCGCCTCTGTTTGCGATCAAAATAGACTCCAGTGGTCTTACATTCTGCGCCCTCGTCGCGTTCGTGCTATTGTGCCGTGGCCGTAGCAAATGGTATGTTACTGCGTGTGACCGCCTCGTCCCATGTCGAACAAGCATTTTGAAGCTTTGCGAGCACCATCAAACACCAGATAGATACACTAATAATACAATCGTCGACGTAGAATTAATAACAAGGTGATGCTACACTAGATGTACTTCCGCTGCAGTGCTCTTCGCTTTCCTTCGGTTGGGCACGGTCTCTCTCTTAGCGCGATCTGTGAGCCTCGGACCTCACCTCGTTCTAGCAGGCTTGCGCGTCTGGTGCTCACAGTCTACCGTAAGACGTGCCGTCCCTTCTCTCACCAAGCCTTTTATAGCACGAAACAGCGGCCATTGCTTTCATGTGCTAGACAGCCCATCTAGAAGCCGTAGTTTAATACTGTTCGTGAATCAGCCTCTACTTTGGAAAGTAAAATCCTTTCTAAGGCACACGAAGCTTATACGGCTGTCGGAAGCGGCCTGAATGCTTTTCTGCATCTGGTGCATCTGGTGGGTCACCCGCTGATCTTGACTTCTGTCTCCAACGAAGTCAACACAAACTTGCATGCTGTTTTAGTAATACGCAGCATTGACAAGCCCTGCGCACGGCTGACCTGTACTCAAATTATCGAGTCGAAGCGGGAAACTTCTGGCTAGGTTAATGCGATAGCTGCACAATCTGGGCTCGCAGAATCTCACCACATCATTGTGCAGTATTACGCGCGCCGCATAAAACGCACCCAGTCCCTGCATCGACCTGCCGTTTCTGCGATGCCCGCCTGAACACATGAGCCGTCCCCATTCTACTTCCTCGAAGAGCTTCTTCTTCTCTACGATGACACAATAGCCGCCTTTGGACTACGGATACTCTACGACTCTGGCCCTTCAGCGCGGACCATAACGATACAAGCGTACAGTGCAAGACACTCCAGATTGCCAACATGTCAGACGATGAAGTCTATTACGACTCAGGCGATGATGATTACTTTGATGTCCTTTACAATGCCGATCCAGCTCCTGAACTTGCCGATGACCTTGCCGAACGAGCAACATATTCCCCAGTTTGGAATGATAATCATGCAGACGAGTTGCGCAATTACTTCTCAGACCACGAGTACTGGACCGACGATTACTGGGATGACGATCCAAATCTCTTAAACAGTATTACTGGGAAGGGACGCCCATCACAGTCAAATGGCGAAGGATCAAAGAGGTCCGCTAAGCGTGGGCGGAAGCGGAAGTTATCGGAGGCAAGAGACAGACCAGCACTAATCCAACAGGAGACGCAGTCATTGCAAGCGACTATAAGGGGTACGGTATGGAAAGCAAAGAGCCCGCAGCTGGAGGAGGACTACAAAAGAGGCTCAGACCTACCTGTGGCATTACGACTGAATGATTCTATAATGCAATCCGCTTACAGCACGAAGCAAGGTTTTGGCATGGGCCGTCGAAAGAAGGACGAATCTTGGGCCAATGACTTGAGTCTTGCAGATATGGGTCTGAGGACTGAGAGGAGTATGAGCACGCAGCAAAACGCACCAATGGATGAGGAGGAACAAGATGAGGAAAATGAGGAAGATGGTAAAGATCTGCCCAATGACGCAGAGAAGATTGCAATGGAGGAGAATAATATGCTAGACGGCGACGAAGAAGCCGCGGCTCTCCTCGTGGGCAGGGCCTGCAGCCCAGAGATCGAGATATCGATAGTACCAAGCAAAGCACAGACAGCAGTAAAGGACAAAGGTGAAGATCAACCATCTCGAAAAAAACGAAAGGTTGCCGCTAATACCAACGGGGGCAAAGAGCACGTCCTGCCAAAACGAGATGCTTCGCTCGCCTCAGAAGTGTCGAAACCAACTACAGAAGCGGGAAAGAACTCAGCGCTACAGCCAGCGACTCGGGGCAGAGTGAGCCTGGAAAAGTCGTCTCCAGAAGGTCCCGGGCAGCCAAAGGTGTCAAACGGGGAGGTTGTAGAAGCCAAGGCGACAACCGGCCGCAAAAGGAAGGCATCGGTTGACTCAAGTGCCATAACATCAACCGCAAGCAGCCGGGCTAAAAGAGTGGCTTCGGAAAGGCTGACGGCCAATTCGGATACAGCGCCCAAACAGAATGAGTCGGTTCGGACTACTAGGAGTCGGAGAAAGTGATAGCAGTGTGCAACATATAGATCTCGGTGTCCGGGAAATCCTCAGGAATTGATGTCGTGATGGACCCAAGTGGCTATAGGTTGAGATAGCATAACTGTACAATGTACAAGTGAGTCGTTTGGGTTTAATAGATGCAAAAGACATCTTTACCATAGTCAAGCGACGAATCTAGTAAACTCGTCTCTGTACTGAACGATCATAGTCGTCGTGGTTTCATGTTGACACCTAGTTCGGGAACAGCCAAATCCACTAATCAAGAATAAAAAGGACTTTTGCAAGTGCGGGCAGCATGTGCAGTGACTAGCAGACATGACATATACAATGGCAAAGAACAAGATCACCGCTATCTGAGATCCAACTGTTAGCAAAGACCAAACTGTACCTCCTGAACTTCCTTTAAACATCGAGAAGTAACAAAATGTGAAATTGGTTCTCGTGCAGGAGGAGAGAGAGTAAAAGGAGGTGTCCATTTTATGTCCTCCATGGTGGCACTTCCTGGCGACTTGGCATTCGACTACACCTACTCTGACAAATTAGATCAACCTTCGTGCATGTCGATTCGACTTCGGGTTGTCCATCATAGAAGTGTTCCCTGAGGATCTTGTGCTCTTGCTGCATTCCTCTCATCCATCAAGAAAGACACTGTGCCCCTACATCTGATTGCGACATAGAATTGACATCAGACTCGGTCCTTGGGTCTGTACGCTGGGGTATGTTGAACAGCCACCATTTGATTGATGCAAGATCTGGCAACATCATGGACAACCCGCTGTGGTTATTCATCTATGGTCTCGTGATGCCGATCTGCTTGCATCCAGTTCAGAGTCACACAACTGACACAGCCCAACAGAGACAAACGAAAAGTACCTCGGACTTATCACTTCGGACATCCTGTCCTCGAACACCTCGAGGCATGCAAGCACAAATTCTTAAGAGGCGGCATATCTGAGTGGGTACAACATGGGTATGTTCAACGAGTATTGCAAGGTGTGGGATGAAGATGTTGACCAACGACAGCGGGATCATCGTACCTGTCATCTCCCGATGAAATCAGTCCCTACTACCCTGAACGGTTCATTCGACCTTTACCGAAGCGCTCGATAAGGTCCCGGTTGTCTGTAGAAGCAGCCGGTTCGATCAGCTATCCTCCCAATCCTCCCTCGGCAAGCTTGCCAGCCTACAGCCACTATGGTGAGAGCGAAAGATCTTTCCAGGAAGATGCAGTGTTGACGCGCAATCAAGATTATGAACACGAGCATGATTCGCACCAGGAAGAGGACGAGCACGATCACGACTGCCCGAACCATCCACACCATCACCACCACCACCACTGCCACCACCACGATGATGACGAAGACGACCTAGACTCTCTTGACGACGGCTCTCCTATTGCACAACGCCACGGGGCAGGACATCGTGCGTCTCCTCACTCCCCACGTGGGCAGAGACATGGCCGATACAACAGCTACAGCGGCAAATCGTCATCTGCGCCTGACGGATATGAAGCCTTTGAAAATACGAACAACAAGAAGAAGCGGAAAATACCCACTTCAGGAAGCATGAGCATCCACCAGAGCTCGTTGAACTCGGATTTTGCCCACATGGGACTGTCATCCAGAAACAACTCGACGGAAGACGTATCTCAAGGCTACCCCTCAACATCACCATCGGGCCTTGGCGTTCAAGGTGCTGGTAGGGGCCGCACCGGAAGAAAGTCGAATGCTCGCAATCCTTTGGGTGTTTCCACGAATGGGTCAAACGTGCGTGCTGGTTCAGCTAAGTACGACCAGAATGCGGGGACAAACATGCATGGCAAGTCGTGTCGCTGACAAGATACTCGAGCAAGCACTAATTGATTTGCAGGTGATGGATCAAAACCTGATCAAGGAATCATTTCTAAAGCTATCGCCAATGCCACGACTCTCTTACGGGGCAAGGGACAAGAAAACATGGGTGTCCTGGACCAACAAGCGAAGACGACTCCGACCAACTCGCAGTTCACATTCACTTGTGAGTCCGACGCAAAAGGCGTCAAATTCCCAGAACAGAGTCTGTATTCACCCGACTATGCACACCGAACAACTTCAGCTCCGGCTGTGACGCCGACCCAGACCCAAAAGTACAACAACCAAGGCACGCAGTTTGCTGGGAATGGAACTCAACAAGTGCCTCCTCCACAACAGTCGGCAAACAATGCTGCGCCTGCAAACAACACTCAGAAGTCTCGACCTCGGCGTCGAAAAGGTGATGTGTATGCCCTTGCAGCACGGCAGCGTAAGCTCCAGCAAGAATACACAAATCTCCAGCACCCGCCTTCTCACGAGGACATTTGGATCTGCGAGTTCTGTGAGTACGAAAGCATATTCGGTAGTCCACCGCATGCTCTCGTCCGCCAGTATGAAATCAAAGATCGAAGAGAACGAAAACGCCTTGCAGAGAAGCGCAGACTACTGGAAAAAGCAAAACTGAAGGGCAGAAAAGGCAAGAAGCAAAGCAAGAATGCGGCCAAGGCAGCCAACACGACAACACAGCAGCCAATCAATCAACAAAACTATGACCAGCAACCCCTGGACCAGATGGACGACTATCTTGATGACGGATACGACGACGATCCCATCCCAATGCCCGCGCCACCTCCGCAAGCACCAGCCAAGCACGCGATGCCAGGATCATATGCAGGCGGAGGAGGAACGGGTCGGACGGCGAGCACCGGCTCAGCAGGAGTAGCTGGTGGGGGAGGAACAGCAGGAGGGACGATACGATAACATCCGCTGCTGAACGGGTGTTCGATCGTCCTTTTCCTTGCCTTGTTTCGCGCTGCTTGGTTCCTGTTTTGGTCTGCTTGGTTGTTGTGCTTTATGTTGCATCGCTTGCCCCTGGTTTGAGTTGGATTCGGTCGCAGTTGAGTGTCTTTGGGTCTGTCTGTCTGGTTTTTGTGTTATTGGTGGTTTCGCATTAGTCTCTATACATAGCTCTCTGCTCATACACATACGATATCCATAGTCATATGATCTTTCGTCGCATTTTGCTAAGGCGTTGCACGAACGTCGAAAAAGAGGTCGGCGCTTGTTAGACGATCAGATGCATATCTCCATCCAGGACCGTGGGGAAGGCTTTCCAATGCCCACAACCTTTGCACTTTAGCGTCTCAGATCGTTTCGAAGCCACCGTGAATTCAGATCTCTAATTGGCTCCCAATGCTTGGACTGGCGTCCACCAAGCACCTATGACGAAAGCGAGTGTCAAGCATGCTTGCAGCCCAAGCTCGATCAACAACTTGGAAATGCAATTTGCTCTTCGCCAGTCGCATGCCACCAACCATATAGCTTAAACGCATCATTTCCTTAGCGAACGCCGACGACATCATGGTGTACTGCCAGTATCACTTGATCAATGCTCGTATATTGTGCTTGAGTTTGACGTCTCTCTTCTGTCGCACAGCGCACAGCTGCAAACACCCCCCCTTTCGACTGCGGCTTGGATTTTTGTGACTCTTTCTTGCCCTGCGTCAACCGAGGATTTTGATTGCAACTGACACTGCGCAAATAAATTCCATTGTTGGCTGCCTACAGAGGCACCTTTCCAGAACATAACAGGCTAATCATCCCTTCGAAACCTGAAACCAGACAGACACATAGCGAGAAGCACTCGTCAGCAGATCACTCTTCCAAACATATCCTGAGAAGGAGTATAGTTCGGTTTAAGAAGATGGCCCTATTCAAGATGAACCTTGATGGGATTCGCGGACGGACATCTGGACGAGGATGGCAATTCAGCAATATTTGGAACGCCATCTGTCGCTTCATCCTCATCATATTCGCCTGCGTTGTGATCGGTTACTACGCATCAGATCTGAGAGCTGCGCAGAAGGAGGCCAAGTACTCTGACTCGAAATGGGTGCGTTGCGCAAGGAGCTATACGTAGCAGGGCAAGCTAACAGCGACTAGGTCTACGCAGTGGTCGTCGGCTGCATGGCCGCTATCACGGCGTTCATCTTCATGATCATATCCATATTTGTGCAATACAGGGCGTGCGCCATACTCTTCCCATGGGAGTGGATCTTGTTCATCTTATGGGTTGCGGTTGTTGGTATATTCGCCAGCATGTACATGCATGAGAATCCCGAGATGGACTCCGGTGTGCATGCAATGCGTATTGCGTCCATTTTTGACATGTACGTTGCCATCCATTCTACAGGTTTCTGAGCTGACGAGAAAACTAGTGTCAACATGCTCCTCTGGTTCATCGCCGCTGTGGTTGATACATGTGTATTCTTCATGGCGCCGAGACGCTCACTGCACACTGGCCGCGCTGTCAAATAGAGAGAGGCCACAGGAATGCCTGAGACGATGCGGACCGCTGTGTAAGATTACTGACGAAAGACGAGAAGTTACTAGTGCAACGATGACGAGATACCCATTTGGTTCAGCAAGGCGTTGGAGTGATTGAGACTGGGATCTTTCTATAGCAGGGCTACTATCAACGCATAACCACCAGCAAGATTATGCGAAAATGAAGCAAGAGCTTGCATGTTTACACCACCACTATCGGTCCTGGAGACAGCTGCGCGAATTGCTCTATTTCTCGCTGTGTGACTATTCTTCCGTCAGCGATTTCGGCTAGCTCGATACTCAACCACAAGCACTATTCGGCAAAGATGCTTCATGTCTTATTGTGGGTGCTCAAGGACGTTCAGGAGTCCTAAAGATCTTCATCGAATACGCACATGAGTGGAGGCCAGCGGCGATACCTTGAGCTAAATCTAAGTGGGCAGTTGGAGCTTCAAGGCCAATGAGGTCATACCGCCGGACCACCACGAATATTTGTTGCTGGTAACTTCACATCTGTTGAAGACTGTCGCAAACAACGTGCAAAATTACAGTACTTCTCGTGATTTGTGATTATTTTGCTGTTGATTCCTGTTTCGGTTGCCTCATTCACATCTGTTTGCTGTTACTGGCCATTTCCTTCTGCTCTCTCATCCATTTACATTACAGCAATAGCAAGCTCACGCACCTCCACCATACCTCTAATCCTATTCACTACGAACAAGCAGACCTGCTTTCTCGACCCTCCGCTCTTTTAAGATGGCCAAACAACAGATCGTTCGAGCTGCCACTCGAGCTCTTGCCTGGCCCTCTGTCACCGTTCCAACCACACGAGCACACCTCCATGCAACGCAAAGATATGTCTCCTCCACGCCAGGGCGAAGAAGCAAGGACGATTCCTTCCACGAGTCCAGTTCAGCAACGCTAGGAAAGCCAGGCTTCGACCATGAGGGTAGCTCAGCAAGAACAGACCATACCATAGAGGTGAAATACCCCGAGTCTACTGGCGAGTTCCCTCCAGAGCCAAAGGTCCAAGGAAGAGGTGGTCCGCACTTGAAGAGAACGCTGGCACAGTTCTCTCTGGAAGGACGTGTCGCCGTTGTCACTGGAGGCGCAAGAGGTTTAGGTCTAGTCATGGCACAGTCTCTTGTTGCTTCAGGTGCGGATGTTGCTATCGTCGACCTGAACAGTACGGACCATTCACTCACCATACCCGCTTGCCAGGGCTGACAAAATTCCAACAGAAGAAGAAGCTGAAAACTCCGCCAGAGCCCTTGTCGATCAGTTCAAGAAAGACAACCCAGACAGCAAATCCGCCGACCGTGCTACGTCCTCTCAAGAAAATGTCTCCCGTACTCCCAAAGTCACAGCTTACCACTGTGACGTCTCAAATCCAGACGCTGTAGAATCCACAATCAAATCAATCGTCAGCGAACACGGTAAGATCGACCACCTTGTGACCTCCGCCGGCTTTACCGAGAACTATGATGCCATTTCATATCCCTACGAGCGTATGAAGAAGCTGTGGGGTGTCAATGTCGATGGCACATACCTCTTTGCTACTGGTGTGGCGAAGCATCTGATGGAAAGGAAATGTACGACGGGATCGATGGTGTTTATCGGGAGTATGTCGGGGTCTATCGTGAATGTACCGCAACCACAGGCGCCGTACAATGCGGCCAAGGCAGCGGTCAGGCATTTGGCTGCTAGTATGGCAGTTGAGTGGGCGCATGCTAACATCAGAGTTAATTGCATAAGTCCGGGGTACATGTTGACCGCACTGTGAGTGCTATGACCAGGATGACAACAAATGGTTCTGGCGTGCTAACACCGATTTACAGGACGCGGAAGATCCTCGACGAGAACCCTGAACTTAACAAAACCTGGACATCTCTCATACCCATGGGCAAGATGGGTCGACCAGAAGATCTAATGGGACCTGTTACCTTCTTGCTCAGCGACGCCAGTTTATATGTGACTGGCGCCGATCTAAGAGTTGATGGAGGATATACTTGCACATAAGCAACTGGAAAAAGGTCAGACATCTAGCATAATTGAGTGAAATGTAAGTATAGTCTGGCATTCCCTGGTGGTTGGGTGCAAAGACTAGATCAGGTTATCGATCGTCTCAGAATCAACGCCCAAAATCGTCGCTACATTACCAACGCAAAACTGTGCCAAAATGTTCAAAACCTACGAAGCAGGGCTGTAAATTGTCTATTCCTTTCTCTCGTCCGTCGAATTCACATTTCTTCATGGGTTCACAGTTGAGTGTTTAAGGAAGGTGCCATTGCTCAGCGCTCCTTCTCCACAGCTCCATTTTGGATCTTTGGACCGCAAATTCACGTTCTACTGTCCGTTTCTGGCCCCTCCTTTGGTTCTCCTACTCCATGGAACTGCCTACTCATCTCTAGCTCGTCATTGTTGCGACAAACACGAGCTCGTATCGTCTCTTCTAAGGTAACTGTTTCACAATGCTACTTCAGTCATTGTGCTCGTCCTACAGAATAGGCGGCTCTCGCTCTATCTGGGCATCGCAACCTACCAACGCTGGATGTTTGGTTGTGCTCGACGAACATGGCAAGCCGACAGAAAAGAGTAAGCTTTAGTAGTTGATTGTGCGTATCTGATCCTGATGAACATCAGAACGCAAGGTAAGCACAAATCGTGAAACCATCATTGGGCGAGACAGTGCAAAATGGTGCGTCTGCTGAAGTTGATCAAGTTCCTTCAACTGATGTAACCCAGTCACTGGCATTTCACGGATCCCTTCATGTCGCAGAAACATCTCAGGATATACTGCGTGATATACGAGGACGACGAAGTAAATTTTGAACTACTCGTTTATGCTGAAGATCTCTCTCGGAACGGGGCACACTAGAATGGTACCCTTATGGGCAAGAAGAGCGATGGTTTCCTGCTCAGCGATGGCGATCGTTTGCGACTAAGTTCGAAGACGAGTCTGTGCTACCAAGCGCCAACTTCTGACGATCCGTCACATTTCGACCTGGTACAGGAAAAGGAGATGCAGGTACGGCGAAACTACCATGGCTCATCCTTTGCTGACTTGACCTCAGACGTTCTGTGATAAGTATGTCATCACTGATCGTTTACTTGGTGCCGGGTCTTTCGGCCGGGTGTTCATGGCGATTGAGCAGACCGCCCGGGTACAACTTGCTTGCAAAATCGTCGATCTGCGCAAAATTGGCAAAGCTGGTAAAGACAAATCGTTGCTTGAGGAGCACGCCGCTGCTGAGTTTGTCAACCCCCAGATCGCAGCCACGCAGGTGCGGGCATGGTCGGACAAGAAGAAGCGACAAATCAAACTCGAAGACAAACTCCATAGCTATCATCGAGAGGTAGAAATTCTATCGTCTATCAGCCATCCAAACATCATCTCCTTGGATAAGGTGTATGTAACGGACGAGACCATCTACCTGTTTCAGGATCTCATCACTGCGGGGGACCTCTTCTCTTACATTGAGTCGAAGAATCACAAGCTCTTAGAGGTCGAGGCAGCAGTCATCATTCGCCAACTACTCCTTGCCTTGCAGTTCCTCCATGAGCGGAACATTGCTCACCGAGACTTGAAGCCTGAAAACATCATGTTGACTAGCTTGGCTGCTGGAGCGAGAGTTGTAATCACCGACTTTGGTTCAGCAAGACGAGTGCTGCCTTTTCAGAGGTTCAATTCTCTGGTGGGCACTGAGCAATATGCTGCACCAGAAATGGTAAATACTAATTCGAAGTTCTTTGACGGCAGAAGGGCGAACGGCCATGGTATCGCATCCGATATGTGGTCAATCGGAGCAATCTCAGCATTGTTGTTAACTGGTGCCCTTCCATTCCAAGATCCAATGACTGGTTGTCATGACCAGAGACTTGCTGCAGCTAGTGACTTGAGCATGCTAGAGGATTCCAATGTCTTTCGGGCTTTAGGTGAACGACCAAAGAATTTTGTGCGGCGCTTGCTCGTTCTTGAGGAGCGCGAGCGGATGACAGTACGGCAGGCTCTGGCACATCCGTGGTTCTCAAATGAGATGCACAAAACCGATTTCGAGGAACTATATCGAAGAACCATCAAGCACTGGAGACCAAGAGTTCCTAATGTGCCGATGGTTGAGTTCATTGAGGGCAGAGCGCAGCGGATCAAGCATTTCACTTTTTCACAGGCTGTCGTTGAAGAGCAAAAGCAAAAGCGAGCACGGCCGTATATGTTGCCCGTCGAGCCACCATACAAGCCATTCCCACGTAAGATGCATGAAAGCACCCTTTGGCCAAAGAGACGCAAGATTCGAGCAATGTCTGAGGAGACAGAAAGGGCTATTGAAGAATGGTCGAAGCCACCATTGAGGACAAGAAGCGCAAGTGTTGATGCTAGGCCACTGCAACTTGTAGGCTTTGGCAGACCTCAGTCGCCAGTCGTTGACGTGACGACAGACAGGCCTGCGACCGAGCAAACAACAAGAAACGCTGAACAGAAGATGCATAATGAAGCAGTGCAGCTGCAGCCAAGCAAGAAGTCAATTAAACCTACTCTGATCAGGTCACAATCTTTCAGATACTCGAAGGCAGCAAACGATGTTCCTGCCTTGAGGGATAGTAAACCAGTTGACATGCCTCTATACAATCGACCAACAGCCTCAGTAAAAAGACTGAGGGTAAGATCTTGCTCCTCCTCAGCAGGTCGCATATCACGAGCGCCAATCAAGCAATTTGGTTCTTCAATCTTCGACCTCGATCAAAATGATCTTGAGGCAGGTCTCCAGCTGCGCCGAGATGCTGAAGAGTACAATAGGCCAAGAACACCAAGACCGCTCAAGAAGGAGTCAATCGTCATTGCTCATAGCGACCATCTGAGACTAAACCAAGACCAGGTTGAGTACATCGACCACAATGCCCAGTAGCTGGCTGTAGCACATTGTGTACGGTTCTGTTGATGAGTGTACGATTCCACTGAGCTAATATGAGACTTTTTGAGGATGCATCTCGCCCTGACACTTTGGGTGGGAATGTCCTATCTGCATATTTATATGAGCTGGGATGAGGCATCAAGCATTCCTGCACCCGCCAAGTCCCGCACCCCACCCAAAGCTTGTTCAAAGATGAAATTAGATATCGCATTATGTAAATTTACCTCAACATTCATAAGGAGCCATTTGAATGCATCAAACAAACATGAGCGCACCTCTCGTTGTGCAATGGTACAACATGTCTTGGTTGCATGGCATTGTGAGTCTTGACATCTTCGCCGCTCTCCTTGAGGCAGATCAAGGATCCGATCCTGAGCTCACTATGCTCCAACCCTAAGCCAGAAACAGAAGGCCTGATCGATTTGACCTCCAGTCGAAGGGTAGACACTGATAAGAGCTGTAGCATCCACTTGCGACAGAGAAATGACAAACTTTCAAACCATGAGCAACTACGCGATATCAGTCGTTCAAATCGCTTAAGATCATGCATGTTGATGCCAGTTTTTCTACAGCTAACAGTGTTTTAAAGCTATCTTGATCATTGTGTTCGTCGTGCTATATGTGAAAACTCTCGTCCTTCCTGCTACACGTTCTGATGCTCGAGCTATCCTAGTTGACTGCTAGCCTGCATGCTTCATCTCTCTATATCAATATCGAATACAGCCGAGGACACTACAGACTTCATAGGTCACTCCATTGGCGCATAAGCTACGTTCCACCTTGATTGATTGTTTAAGGTGTTGAACACAAGCAGCAGCATGGACATCGCAAGACGCCTTTCCTCCGTTGTCTCGGGCAAGGTGGCCAATGGTGGAATCGACTCGACTGCTAAAACAGAAGCCCAGCTTGCGAACATGGGTTACGAACAAGGTAAGTGATGAGAAAACCTTCACCCCGACCATCGGCAAGACCAATTCTATCGCCCACTAAAGCCCTCATGACCACCTCCTTAGCTATCTCCCTGCCACCTCCTACTCCTCCTCCGGGCAACCTCAAACTATGATGATAATGACAAAGGTGCTCAAATGAACAGCATGGGCATGATATATAAACATGCCCAGTTCACCATCGCTGCTGGAGCTGGGCAGGATTCTGACGCAGGTCTTCCAGGTATCTACATACCACGGAATAGGATTCAGCATCCAGTATTGGTCAAAGCAGCAGAGAATGGACGTTCTACAATTGCCCTACTGACCACACTAACTCCAAAGAGAGAAATTTGGGCTCACTATGCCGAAGAGCTGCCCTGGTCGAAGCGAGGCTGGACTCTGCAGGAGAAAGTCTTCTCACGCCGTGTCTTTACATTTAGCGACCAACAGTTGTTTTGGGCCTGCAGAGAATGTAATTTGTGGGAGGAGACTTTTCTGGAGACAGAATTGGCCCAAGCTAGGTGGTACTCAGTGCATGAGAGAGAATTCGTCCTAGAACCTTCTTTGGCGCGCTCATTTGCACCATCAGATCCTCAGGAGCAAACCTGGTATCAATTGGCGAGACTGGTCCGAAACTATGGTGGGAGACATCTCACAATTCAAGGTGACGCTTACGATGCGTTTTCGGCTGTGCTCAAGGAGTGTACCACGCTCGTAAGCGAAAGTTTCGTGTGGGGGTTGTCTGCATCCGCAAAGTTTGAACTTGGACTGTGCGAGAACCTGACCTCGAGGGCCTCGCAAGACGGGGAGAACTCACATCACTTCCCATGACTTCCTTAAAGCGAAAAGTTCTTTTTCCCAGTTGGTCATGGTTTGGATGGCATGGGCCTGTGAACATCCGTTTTGAAGACAAATATATCGATGAAGGGTAAATACTAACCCTAAATCCATGTGAGACGCAAAGAGCCTCTTCGCTGACGCATACAACATAGAACCGATCCGCAAAATTGTCTGCTATGTTCTTCGAAATTCTCCTGTGAGACTGGTCAGAGCATCAAGGCTCATTGAAGACAACGCACGGAATAGACATCCTCAGCTTGATATGTCGCGGTACTTTGTATCTGCTAGTCCCCTTGCTGTTACATTGAATAAGATCTTCTTGGATTGCCCAAGCATAACACAAGATCGACTATCTGAAATCCCCGATGACCAGTTGCTCTTTTTCTGGGCCGAGAGTTCCGTATTTACAATTTCGGGGCCGGTAAAGTGGAGTCTGTCCTACAGCCAGCGCGACTGTGAGATCCAGCGTTTTCAGATTCTGGATCCAGAAGGCCAGGTAGTTGGAATTACTGGAGCATGCCGAGCGATGGGAACAGATGAAGTTGGGATGATCAAGACCAATGCCGAATTCATTGCGATTGCAAACAATAGACCCGTTGAGCACCCGGCCCAGAAGATAGTATTGCAGGTCGAGCGTTGCGCAGGAATTGCCTACAGGATCAACATTGCAGAGATTCGAGAAGATGCTTGGATTCGGTCTATGCCTAGAACTATATTGAATCCACTGGCATGACATGTATAATTATAATTAAAATACTATAGGCTCAGCTCTACAACCACTTTCTCAACTGCAGGTTTGAGAGGTTGCATTCATGAGGTACTGGCTTTTGCTTTATCAGTGAGCCCAATTACGCTTTTGAAAGAGCTGTGCTCAGCTCATCCTCCGTTCCTCCGAGAACAGTGCCCGTTTCATAAGGTAGGCTTACTCAATGCTTCAGGTCGCTTGCTCTGATGTCACGAGTATCGGACTTTGGGCAGCGCTGTGATGCCGTGGGCCTGTCTCGGGACTGCTATACGCCTGCCTCTCTGCCTCCATCATGCGGTGAAATACTCGGTGGTTCAAACGATGTACTATCATTTATCAGCAATTGCATACCATATACACATCACGCGTGAAGTATGGCTTGGGATGTTTGACGTACTGGAATGAACAAATAGGGAACTTTCTTTTCATATTGCTCCCAAGCCTTACCATATTTGTTTCTGCATTTCTTGATATCTCTTCTGCTTCGATGAGCGATCATAACGCAAAAGAAAACCGGGTAAAACCAAGGGAAAGGGCTCCTGATTCGGTGTCAGCCATAAACGATCGGACTGCTAGTAGAACGCTTACTTAAAGCCTGTGATCAAGCCCCAAGAGATGGCAAAAAAAGCATCGCATGGATAGTGGGGCTTCCGAACCAGCCCAAACCAACCATCAACAAGGATACGATCGCCAGCTATCGTCTCTATCGTTCTTGGATTCCGGACAACTTGCCAAGGCAGTTGAGGGAATGTCTTACGGTGAAGCAGCTGGCCTCTTTCCATTTGTCGGAATCCATTCTTCTGGCCGTTGGCAGTGTCCCACACCCAGTAGACGAATAGGTACACAAACACAAAAGCGATCAACGCGTATTTGTTCCATCTGTATTCAGCTGGGTCGTGGCTCGCCAGATATAGGGCGCAGTGGCAGTAAGAGAATGGGACTCCAGCCATATTCCAGAAGGTAAGCATAAAACCGAGCTTCTCGAAGTACATATCCCTTCACCCTTGAGATCAGTATCTAGGCAATAATCAGAGTTTGGAATGACTTACCAGCTGGTAATGATGAGTTGCTCGCCTTTAGCACATGCGTTCGCATAGAGAAAATGTGCCATTAGGAGAAAGAGAACCTCGCCTGAGATGTGTCCGTATGTCTCGTACTGACGTGCAGCTACGGCGCAGCTGATCAAGAAAAGGATGAACCAAGGGAGACGCACTTCGTAGAACATTTTGAGGTCCAAGATGCCGATTCGTGGGTTCAGCTCGGCTCCCATAAAGAAATCGTAGACGGGATATCCAGTAAGACGGTGTGTTCTGCTCCGTAACAATGCAAACGCGTAGACCAAGAAACTATTCAGGAATCCTGAAAGGATGGCCACAGACATTATAGGTCCAAACTCTTCGATCATAGTCTGTAGAGGGAAAACCCCACGTATATGGAGCGTGATTGCGACAAGAATGGTTGCGTAAAAACTGAAATAAGCGTTGCAGAAATACTTCAGCTGCTTCCCACCTTCGTGTGGTAACGGCTTACCATAGCCAGAGACGCCAGGGAGTAGATAATAGAACAAGACTTGCATGACGAAAAAGGTCCAGTATATCTTCCATGCCCTTGTTGTCGGGAAAGCACTAGTGTAGATGAGGCTCAGCAAATGATATCCGAACTCAGCCCATGACTGCTCGGCTGCTGGCAGTGGGAGTTGCCCTTCATAGTAAGTGACACCTATCCACATATACCACATTAGTAGCGGAAAGCCTATTATCAATGACGCGGCACCCCAGGACCCGCCGAATTCGAGGCGATCCAAGATTGCACCTTCACCATTCAAAGTGGCGATCTTCTTGTCGTACATTTTTACAACCTCAGCTTTTCGAATGCGTCTTCCGACTGTGGTGCCTATGATAATCCGACTTTCCTGGACAAGATCGTGTTTTCGATTATTTGTGAACGGTGAAGACTTCAATGATGTTGATATCACAGCTTTGCGTGTCTGGCAACACTTGAAAGATGACAGTAAAATATCAGTCCTTGAGGAAGAATTTTTAAATCCCTAGCAACTGTCTCTTATTTATACATTCAAGAACTTGAAGTTCGCAGCGTTACTAGATCACATCCTTAAAACTGGAAATTACCTCTAGCACCTAGTCGGAGTAAGGAGAGACGCTCGTTGTCGCTTTCCGAGAAGAGTAGGACCCTTTCTACTTTAGGGTCAATGAAAATGAACAAAACTTGTCCACAGAGCGGTCTTTACGCGCGACTCGACAGAGGTAAGGCATGAATCCGACAGCACAATACTCACACGCAGATATGGTTTAGATTGGGACCCACTGGCCTTCTATGGAAGGCTACAACGACCCAATCAAGAAGCGCAAAAGTCGGTAAGGACATGAGGGAGGTTACGGCGAACCAATCGGAGATTGTGAGTGGATCCACTTGAATTCTTACTCCGTACGAGTGCTCCTCTCAAGCCCCCTTAAAAACAATAGCAGCTTGATTCTTTGTTTTCACAATATCATCGTGACTAAGTCTTCCGTTCATTAAAGCTAATACAACTATTTCTTCAACAATTTTTGTGAAAGTAGCGTTGTAGTGGCTGTCGAGGTTCCCCACTCTTCCTACTGACCATTAGCGCACCTGATCCAGGATTCGATCGCTTGCGACTACTTACTCTTCTACATGTGGGTACCACGGATGCTTGAACTCGAACATCCACCCACTTGCCCACCTAGTTACCCACCTACCTACTCTCGCCTTGAAAGTCCCGGTGCCATGAATTGATGGATCGGATGAAACGAAAACGAACAAAGACATTCACCGGCTGCTGGACGTGCAGATCGCGTCGTGTGAAGTGCGACGAAAAGACTCCTCACTGTCAAAGATGCATCCTGTTTGGGGTTCCCTGCGAGGGGTATGGACTTCGGTTGAGCTGGCTGGCGAGCGAAGGTGAAGACGCAACTAGGTTGGACTCTGACGAACACGCAAATACGATTCGAGCCTCAAAACCAGAACGGATGAGGCGCATCTTTGGCAATGTCGGGGCAGACCTGAGAGCGCGTTTGTCTTCTTCAGAGATTGATGCTATGCTACAGCGGATTGACGGCTGTCCTGCCGGAAGTTCTATGCGCGAGAAGGGCGGTTTTTCCGTCTTCGCCATCCAAACAGCAATTTCAAGTCCAGAGGAAATACAACCACCAACATTGGCTGCCGATAAACTCGGACCGGTAATGAGTTCGATTGAGGCAGGCCAGATACATGGACGACGCCAACCATATAGACTTTCGCCTCTCTCACGTACTCAATCTTCCCTAGTAGAGCAACCTACTCCAGGATCTCTTGGCACGTTTGCGGAACCCGACAACCCAAATCACCAGGAACAACAGCCATACGGCCCGGGTGATTCCAAGTTGGAAACCTCTGCCTACTATCATGGAGAATCAACTGGATTCTCCCCTTCTGCTGATGTAGATGGAGTGCTCGAGATTGAAAACACTGATTACCCGTATACTGCAACCCGCCCCGATAACTCGTACTTTGCGCGATTTCCTCAAGGGTACAGACGTCGGGTCGCTCCGCAAACCCCTTCTAGCCATCTGGAACTCCTTCAAATTCCATCTGCCCTGAAAAGATTGATCCATCATTGGGTAAATTTTACCAGCGGAAAGCTGGTCCTTGTGGATGAACCACATAACCCCTGCCGCACTATGATGCTGCCCATGGCACTGAAAGGGCTCATGTCGAGCTCGGAGACTTCGACAGCCGAAATAGCCACTTTCCACGCCATCTGTGCCTGCGCCGCCTACAACTTGTTCGAGTTAGGTGGAAGAAAGTGCGAACAAGATCAAGCCATTGCTCTGAAGCACGACCAGCAAGCTATCCATCATCTGAGATACAACTTAACACAAGCCGACCAACATTGTGATCAATCTTTTGCTATGGCTATCATGGCATGCATCACTATTGAAGCCATTTCTGGCCACACGAGTCGCTGGCAAGCCCACGTTAGTGGTGGTCTGGCGTACCTCGGGAAATTGCAATCCAGGGGTGTCGACTTGAATATATTGTCTGCTTTCCAGGCGCATATGGTTTCTATGGCGATACTATGCGGGTGTGACGTGCCTACTGAGTTGAAGTCCTTTTTACAAGGAACAGAAACCCTAGAGCTAACATTCCCTTACTACGGAGCTTCTAGTTCATTCTTGAGAAACCAGGATCGCATGAACGCCCTTGCGTCGTCCGAAACACCTACAAACGCACGAGACCTCGACCTTCTCGAGCTTCAACTCTACCTGGACTTCCCCGCTGGAACTCAGGGTGCTCTACCGAAAAGCCACGCTACAATGGTGCATCATATGGCGCAAGCCTTTTATTATGCTACCCTTGTCTTTTTCCAGCGTTCTGTACGTCGGTCAGATTTAGACGCTGTGCAGGTTCTTGTTGAAAACGGAGTGAAACAGTTGGAGTCCATCGAGTCCGTCGGGCAGGGGTCAGCAGGCTCCGTCATGATGTGGGCTGCTTTGGTGCTAGGGGCGGAATGTGGCACTGCAGACTTGCAAGCACGCATGCGAACCTGGTTTGGAGTGAAACAGAAACTCGGCTTCAGAAATGTGTCTGTATTGGGGAATCTGGTCAGCACTCTATGGAGCTACCGGGCTCGCGGCGACATGGATACCACTTGGCGGGACCTGACCAGGTTGAATCGCTTCGATGTTTTCAGACTTTGATATAATCTTACATTCACGAATCTACAACCAAACCTACAGCTGCAGCAGCGTCATCCGTCGTCATAACGAAGCACAAACGCAAGCCTCTTCAAGAACAAGCGAGGATGCATCATCTTCACGACGCGTTGTAGGAAGGCACAGTCAAGTCAGCACAATAGAACATCGTTGAAGTTTCGGAGGTGAGCGATAAGGCAGGATAGAGCTACTTAAGAAGTGTCTGGCTAGGCCTAACCTCGTCGATAATCCACAGGAGGCAACAGCACTATTCGTCGTTCCTGAAATTGCCATCGACCAAGACTTCCTCGTCCTCGCTGTCCACATCTTCATCAAGCGTTTGCAGATGTGTAGGTGACATGAGCTCGCTGACCGAGTGCCCAGCATGCCTGAATCTTGTCCAACCAGCATGTGTATTTCTGATACTGTAAGATTCGAGGAACAGTCTTGCCCACCTCCAGTGCTTGTTCCTTCACTGTTCTACACGGCAAGAAATGATGGTAGCGATGAGAGCCTGCCATCTTCTCTAAAAATCTCCTCCTGCTTCCGAACATATGGCATAAACATGTGCCCTAGCGCCTTTATGTTTCCGCTAGGCAGTCTGCGCTCAATCGCGCCCGTTGCGACCTCTGTAGTGTCATCGAGACATTCATTTGCAGGTCCGTCAGTTTCATTGTGTTCGAGTTCCTTCCGAACAGGTAAGCCTCCGCCGGAGAGCTCGTGTAACCACTGCAAAGTTCTTCACTACACAGGCAGGCATGGCTCCACCACTACGACATTCCGGTCTCACTTTGCTTGCTCGGTTCGGGCAATGATGGTGTAAACAGAGTCATATCGATTCTGGGTGCTGTCGCGGAAATTTACAAATGATGTTTTTAAAAGCACGATTTGACGTGATCAACGATGTCGCACCTGCCACTTTCAACGGGATTGTCAGCCGTTGCTTCTGGTTGTGCCTCCCGCATGTTTTGGAGATGTAAGTCAAATTCAACGGTGCCGTCAAAAATCGAGTACATTTGTCATAGAAACGTATGTAGATGACTCTGGATTTTTCCAGACCTCCCGCACGTGGCTAGTGCTTGTGTCACTGCACTGCAACGGTGACAAAAGTAGGTACTACTTCAATCTTAACCCAACATCCCACCACTACGACATAACTCATCTCCAGCACTTCTCCTCCACGAGCGCTAGGTCGACATAAATCGTCTCGCTCTTCATCTCGGACTCCAGATTGCCCACCTCTCGTGCCACAAGTTGCCACTCGATCGACAACTATCCCAATGACTTCGCAGTCAGCGACCGATGACGAGGATGACGTCTTCATGGAACCGCAAAGATCCCACAGTCGTCGCCGAGCACAAGCCGACCCGAAAGAGCTGGAAGCAGGTCTCAGCCAAGAACACCCATTCGCCTTGCGGCTTTCAGCTACAGCAGATCTTGGTGAGGTCGCACTGAACCATGAAGGCAGGTACGAGCCGCAAGAAATGGCTGATGGGTTGGCTGATCTCAGTACGATTCCAACCCAGCAAGACGAGGCCGCAGGTACCACACCCTCACCACTCGTCGAAAAGAAGTCGATGAGGTCCAGGCTGTTCGGCTGGCCTCGCCGATATGGTGCACAGCCAACACCAGATTCAAAGCAAGACGATGTCAAGCAAGGACACGAGAAAGCTAGTACCGACTACGAAGAGCAGGACAACAGACCAGCTAAGCCCTCCGATTATACAACAGAGGCGCTGGACCTAATGAGGACATTCACAAGCTACAAGCCGCCGCAATATAGCAGGACAAAGTTCGTGAAATTGTGCTTGAGTCCATCGGGTGTGCTTACGCTGACACTGCTAGGTCTGAACCGCGAGCGCCGGCAGACGACGATTCTGATCCTCCTCTCGACTACAAACCTAGTGTGTTTGGTCTGCTTCTCGGCTCCAAGCTCAGCGAGCTTCAGCACGACAACAACCAATTATCAGACCAGTTTACCGGCCAACCCAATCGAAACGAGCCGCCAGCTGTTCGGAAACCTGGAGTAGTCGGAGCACATCACCAGCGATATCCTTCCGCCCCAGTCTCAGGTACAGTCACTCCAAATAAGAAACGGAGGTGGTACCATGACACAGATCAAACAACATCGACTACCAGCTTGCTTGCACATGCAGGCATGTCGACTAGCGGTCTCGCATTGCCGCTAAGCACGGCTGGCCTTCCTCGACCCGTTACTGCTCGGCCCAACTCGCCAGGTTTGATCTCAACTGCGGTTGACAGGCTCAAACATGGCGGCGTGCGCACACGCAACAAGCCTGACCCCAATATCCGCGACAGTGTTGTGGCTCAAGTGGCTGATATCATCGCCTGTCAGAAATACCTTACCAAGCTGTGCGATGCTCTAATGAAGTACGGAGCTCCCACCCACCGCCTCGAAGAATGCCTCGGTGCTTCGGCCCGTGCCTTGTCCATCGATGCCGAGTTCATGTACATGCCCGGTGCCATGATGTGTACATTTATGGATCGCACCATTCACTCGAGCACCGTCGAGGTCGTGAGGAGGCAAGAAGCTCTGGATCTTGGCCGCCTCAAGGACGCCTTCAATGTATACAAATGTGTCATCCATGGGAAGCTCACCGCCGAGGAAGCAATTACCGAATTGGACGAAATCGAAAGACGGCCCGATCTCCACAGCGTGTGGTTCCGTATCTTCGTCTTCGGCTTATCCTCAGTCATTGTCGGTCCTTTCTCCTTCAACAGCAGACCGATCGACTTCGCACCGAGTTTCGTTCTGGGTTGCGCACTCGGCTACATGCAACTGAAGATCATCCCCAAATCTCGACAATTTACCAACGTCGCTGAAGTCACCGCCTGCGTTCTCGCAGCCTTCATCTGTCGTGGTCTGGGCTCTATCAAGTCGTCTACCGGCGGAGCCCTCTTCTGCTTTTCTGCCACAGCTCAGAGCAGTATCTCCATGATTCTTCCCGGCTTTCTTGTACTCAATTCGGCGCTTGAGCTGCAGAGTCATCATGTGGTCTCCGGTTCTGTACGCATGGTCTATGCCATCATCTACGTCCTCTTCCTCGGCTTCGGCCTTCTCGTTGGCACGGCAATCTTCGGCCTGATCAAGAGAGACGCGACGGATGATGTCACCTGCAGCGTACCCGACTGGTTTTCACCGGCTAGTGGTCGTTATAAGCTGATCTACACTCGATTCATCTGGGTCCCGGCGTATGCCTGCTGCGTGGCAATCATCTATCGCGCCAAATGGCGACAGCTCCCGGTCATGGCCTTCATCGCCACCTGTGGCTACCAAGCATACTTCTGGCTTTCAACTGTTCTCTCAAGCAATTTGCAAGTGGCAAATGCAGTGGGCGCATTTGTTATAGGCTGTCTGGCCAACCTCTACTCACGCATCTTCCATGGTATGGCAGCTGCAGCCATGCTACCTGCGATCTACTGTCTGGTACCTGGTGGCTTGGCTGCGGCCGGGTCTTTAGTCGCTGGCATTAACTCCTCTAACCAAATATTCGGCAACAGTTCGTCGATTAGTATCATTAACAATGGAACCCAAGGTTTCCTAGCCGCCCAGAATAACCCAAATGAGGTGTACTCTGGCACAATCTACAATGTTGGATATGGCATGGTGCAAATCGCCATTGGTATTAGCGTGGGACTGTATCTAAGTGCCTTGGTGGTATACCCATACGGGAAGAGACGGAGTGGACTTTTCAGCTTCTGATGTGGTGAGCTGGTTTTGATGCTAACGATTAGCAGTACCTTTACTTTTGATATGTATACATTCAACATCAACGCCGAAACATTGTTCAAAATATTGGCCGATGTGGTGAACCATGATTACGGGACACCAACTTCTAGCATGGCCAAAAGCACCTAAGTGAATGGACTCCTACGCGACCCACCGATCATAGCCTCAAATTGTGACAGTGCACTGCCAGAGCGGCGCATTAGCCGCAAACGCAAATAGCTTCGTGCTTTTGGTAACAACCCGGAGCCAGGTGCAACAGATTGCACCTTCATTGTTAACTCCTGTGACAAGCCCTTAGCAATATATAATCAGCCCTGAGTTTTCGTCTCCTGGCGACGGCGTGTAAGTCAACGAATCAGAGTATCTGATAGCGGCAAGGGTAGGATCTGGAGCTCACGTGGACTCCCACCAGCTGCTGAGGCTAGCTTGTACTCATCCCAGGCTTTGTCTAGCAAATTTGACAGAGTATACGCCGTCGCAGGGATATGAGAGATCAGGGCTTGACTGTACTACTATCCAACTATTGCATCATGCCGCCATTGCGTCAGAACAGAGGACCTCAATACCATGCGACTTAGGCGACTGGAGATGAACCGGTTCCAGGTTACCAAGCGAAGAAGCAACGCTGCCTATGGAAACCCTGCGAAATCGTTCAAGCAACCTTCCGAAGCGACTTCTAGTGGCTAAAGCGACAAACATAGTGACGGTGACTATATTCTATTATCGTTCGTACGCTCGAGCACAACACAACATTCCGATCATCACACCAAGAAATTGCATTGCGAGCACCTTACCCAAGACGCCTTCTCACAAACAACAATCTCCAATGCCACTTTTCGATCACCCCTCGAGTATGATCCTCAAACACCATCTCTCAAACATCGACTTACAGATATCAACGGTTAGTGATATCTTATCTCGCCTTCACTTTATAAATGCCCCTTCTTTTGATTTTACGAGGACAATACTCAGTTGACAGGAGTGGTTTGACTGCAGACGTGACCGTCCTCTCTGGGTTGACAAGGTATGTGCGGCGATAGATGTCTACTCTTGGCTGTTTGGTAGACTATCGCAAGGAGTAAGTCCCTTTCCTTATCTGTGCCGTTTTCATTCAGACTCCCAATGTGCTTTCGAAAGACGCGCCGCCCGCGGCACCACTCTGCAATTAGCAGAACCTTGATAGACCTTCCTGTGCCAAAATGATGTTACCCTGACCAAATTCCACATCCAGCACAGATCTTTCTGGCGGCGTGATAGAATTTCCCTAGTACAAACGAAATGTAGTAGAGCAATGAGCCGGGTTGACGGTCGGTGACACAGCTAATGTCCTGGCTAAGGAGATGCCAGGTTCCATGCTATCCTGGCACGAATTTTGAGAGGTCATGCTCGATTACTGTGGTGTTTAGAAAATGGCCTTGGTACGAGCATTTGAGGGGCGGAAGCGGTTCAAAAACGAAGTTCCGTGTCATGAATCCCAGGAATAATAGGTTCAGGAACATACCGACCGACTCCCCATACGAATCGTATGGAGAATCGGCCTTACCATTTCGGGAATTACCAAAAGAGCTAGACTGACGAACCTCCTATACGAATTGTATGAGAGATCCGTCTTACTTTCTCTTCCCTTAAGCGTTGTATCGCTATCCATAGGATTGGTATGAACCCCTGTGTGCCATCTCCTTTTTTTTTTTTGGCATCTTTTTGAGCGTGCTAAAGCCTGGTCATTGCGATGTGACCAATTCCATCAAACAATCAATTGTGGTGGTGCCAATGCCTTCTCGAGTCAATCAAGATTGCCATCGCTCTGAGGTGGCTCGAAACCAGATATCAGTAGACGGAACAAACGTCGGCTTGGTCCGTGAAGAACTCGTCCAAGAGGCAATTCTTCAGGACTTGGCGACCCAGTTTATGTTGTTTACTTGTCCATGCCATAGCCTGGCACGTCTGGTCGAAGGTGTTAGCACGCATGGTTTGTGAATGTCAAGCTTCTCAAGACTCACCTTGTCACAATAGCAAGATAATTGACACTTGCCACACGGCTTCAGTGAAGCTGCCTTTTTGCCGCATTCGCGACACTTCTTGACAGAGGGAGCTTCGGACTGATGCCGGATACCTTGCACGATCTTTCCATTAGCTACCAGGCGTGGTAGAGTGTGCACATAGTCGAAGACACGACATCGTACAAGCAGGACTGCAACATTTCTTCCCCACGTGCCCTATGCTCATCCTTGAGAATAACAAGAAATGGTCGGTGTCAGGGGTCGTCCAGCCGTTTCTAAATTCCACAGAAGCTTCCTCCTGATTTGAGGTGTTTGCTACATCACTACTTGGTGCGACTCAGTGTATGCTAGCGCTTTGTGAGCATCTCTTAGATAACACCTTGCGGGCAACGAGCCTGTTTGACACTACAAGAGAGGCAACCATGTGTTTCTTCATGCAGATGCAGCACGACGTATCGATTCAGGTGGACTGTCCAAAGTGCGTAGGTATTTGACCTTGTTCACTTGTAGCAACGAACAGTTTACAGACCAAGTCTCGATTACACTCTCATGTGGTATCTAGGTCATGCTTCATAGACTCTACCAATAAAAGTGTCTCTCAGATCACAGTATATACGTCGAAACTCCCATATCCCTTCGACGGATATATCTCACCAATTTCAACACATTGCAAGCGGTTCACCCACAGATAGTCCGGATGGTCGGTTTGCATGTATGGCGCACACCTAATCCTCAGCCCTTCAGGTAGTCTACCCGCGACCGCCTCCTTGTATCCATCGGCGCCCCAATCACTCCTGCCTTCATAGCAGAATGTAATCTTAGCTCCATCGTCCGTCAACATGACTGACCGCACCTGGTGTATGCCTACTCCGTCGCGTCGCACGGTCAAAAAGTCTTGTCCCCAAGTAGCGACGCTACCATTGATGCGAGGGCCAGTGATACGCGTGCCTTGTTCGGAAATGATGCTGAGGTGACCATCAGGGACCTCGCCCACAACCATGGGAGGGTGCTCGCCCAGGCTGAGGGTGTAGTTGAAGAGAAACTCAGTCTTAAATTCGTGACGTGGCGGAACCGAAGGGAGATTGATTTTGAAGAGGTCGGGGGCGGCACCTGGTGCAGACATCATTCTGTAGTATTTGATGTGAGAGATGTGCGTTGCGTACTGGGATGTGCGCTCAGACTTGAGTTCAAGGTGCCTGTGGTGTCTCAAAGATCAGAAGAAGCGCCGCGTATCATTGCTTGATTAGCATCGGTGCTCGAAGACATAAACATGCTATGTTAGTAGTGAATGCTATTCCGTGCCTCGGGTTCCAATCGCGGCACTATGGTTCCGTGTATTCTTGATCCCGCAGCCGTCTTGCAGGCACAGAAGGCGGATGAACATTTCTCGATGGACCTGCAGAATTCGCGTGGGGAGCTTTTAAATACAGCGTTGCCGCATAGGTTTAGGGAGAGAAGTGTGCGTGGAATGAAATCGTTCGATATTGGCCTAGACTGTGAACAACATGCAGAGGAAGTGTCAGGCACTCGGACGTACCTTCCCTGTATAGCCTAGGCTAAATTACAAGTACTTGTCAAGACTGTCAAAAGACAGAACTTAGACAATTCGATGCCACAATGATACCAGAACTTAATTTGTGTTCCTTACAGGAAGACAGTTTTGATGGTCACGTGCAAATCATCAGCACACCTTTGCAGCACGACTAGCACGCACGCCCATGACAATGCTCATCATGCAGTGTGCATCAATGCAAATCTCACGATTATCAATGGCACCATAGGGCATACTACCACGTTTGTATACTCGTGATCATTATTCTGGAACCTCATCGACCTTCGTTGAGCAACCCAGGACCGAACTGAAGCTGACATGGTGCTTCTGGCTCGCGAACTGTTCAGTACGCGCCCCATGCTTCGTGATCCACGATGAGTCTGTCCCGAAACTTTGAGTCTGAACAGATGGTGTGGTACTAGTAGGTAATTGACGCGCCTTCACTCTTTTGTACACGTACACAATCTTCGTTCCGTTATTTCCGTTTCTGTTTCCGTTGCAGGGCTGTACCAGCGATGAACCTAACTGGAACGCCGCCGGTAAAGGCGGATACACCCCATGGGGAAGGCGACTATCTTCTTGTGCGTGCTCTGTGTTCGCAGTATCATTGACAGGACATTGTACATGTAGACAAGATGATCTATAGTTCGGGTCCGCTCGATTATCCTCCGGACAAAACGTTGACACAGATACTTCTGGACACCAATCTAAATTCCACGCCGTCCAACAAACCCGCCATTGTTGATGGTCCTACTGGCAAAGTTGCCTACACTTACAGGTCATTCCGAGATGGCGTCAACAAGTTGGCAGCATGGCTTCACGAGACCTACAAGACTAAGCAGGGAATGACAGTTGCGATACTCATGACCAATACAGTATGTTTCACATGAAGTTGAGAAATCCCCTTTAGCGAGAGGAAGACATTGTGGATTGATTTAACTCGATCACTAGGTTCATTTCCCGTTGCTCGTCCATAGCATCTTGGCTTGTGGTGCAACTGTGTCTGCATTGAATCCAGCATATCAGTCTGATGTAAGAAGATGCTCTTTCGTTCGCGAGAGCTACCAAAGACTTACGTGTTACAGGAATTGGCACATGCTTTGAGTCTGGCACAGCCTGACCTTGTCATTGTGGATCGCACTCTCGTACGAGAATTGAGAGCAGCCATCGACCAATCGAAAGCACTTTCTCCAGAACGATCGCCTTCTCTCCGACTATGGGACGAGATTGACATCGCAGCCATCTTGACAACAGAGACGGCCAGCAAGATACCTTTACAAGCGGAACATTCTGCGGAATCAACGGCGTTCGTCTGCTTCAGCTCTGGCACAACTGGTCCTGTCAAAGGCGTCAGGCTTAGCCACAGAAACATGGTAGCAAATATGTTCCAGCACAGACAGGGTCTCCAAGGCGACTTCGATGAGCATTCAGTATTTGTGCTCGTGCTTCCTTTCTTTCATATCTTGGGTTTAGGTGTCTTTGCCTGCCAGTATATGCTCCAGGTAAGCACGGATGAGGGTCCAAACCCCCAATACTTGCTAAAGTGTTTAGGGGTATCCCATTGTTGTGTTCCCACGCCTTGACTTTGCAGGTCTGATCACGAGTATCAAGCGAGACAGAGGTAAACTATCACTTTGTGATGCTGTCCCATACGCTGACCATCATAGTGACTCACATCAACGTCGTGCCGACTTTGGCTTTGAAATTAATTCGCAACCCGATCACAGCTAGAGGCGACTTCTCAACAGTCAAGTGCTTGATGAATGCTGCGGCACCACTTAAGCAGGAACTGTCAGACCAGGTCTCTCAACGTCTAGGTTGTGTCATAACACAGTGGTATGGCATGACTGAGGCAAAGCCCCAGCGTGATTTCTCAGAGTCAAATGCAGACCCATGTTTTTTAACTCGATCGGAAAGCTCTTACCTGGCATTGAGATGAAGATTCTCGATGCAGACGACAATAGTATGACCCCTATCCTTCCGCAAATTGCCAATACACAGCTGACACAGCTAGATTGTTCGCCTGGACAAGCTGGCGAGCTTTGCATAAGAGGGCCTAATATCATGCAAGGCTATGTTCGCCCAGAAGGAATAATGAGCAGTGCAACGACAGATGATTTCATGCGAACAGGCGACATTGGATACGCTGACAAGGAGGGCTATGTATACCTTGTTGATCGAGCAAAGGAAATGATCAAGGTAAAAGGGTGAGTTCCCATCCTACTCAGTTAGCGCTCTTCCACTTAACAAGATACTCTGTCAGACATCAAGTTGCACCCGCCGAGATTGAAGCAATACTGCTTAGCCACCCATCGGTTGAAGATGCCGCTGTCAAAGGTGTCTATTCGGACCACGATGCAACAGAACTTGTCGTCGCTTTTATCACTACCGCTGTGCCACCTTCGCAACAAAATGTCCTAAAGCAGGACTTACATCAGCTGGTCAACGGAAAGGTGGCTAAGTACAAGAGAATGAGTGGTGGCTTGCGTATCATTCAGAAAATACCTCGAAAGTAAGTCTTGACCTTTCACGCTTCCGATGTCGATTCTGGGCTGATAACGTCTGCTGTAGTGCATCTGGTAAGGTTCTACGTCGACTCCTGCCAAATGTTCAACTGGAACGAGATGAAACAGTGCCTCAGCGATCCAAATTGTGAGTTGTGATGAAGTTTAGTCGCTAATCTGAGATCATTATGCCTTTCTACGATAACACAAAGATCAGCGCAGAGTCGAAATGTGTACACTGAAGCTAGATGTCGAGGACAGTGAGAGCTAAGCAGGCGCAATGCAAGGGACGTCTGTTTGTTGTAGCAATTCCACAACTAATTTGATATGAGGTAGCACATGAAGCATGGCCTCAATTGGATGAACGTGCTCATCCTCCATTGGCGCTTTGACCTATTGCTAGAGTAAGAACTGCAACTTCAGCAACGACTCTTCTCCCAAACATCTTGCACGTGTCCTACAAATCAGGCATGACCTGGCTTTCACAAAAAGGTCAAGGACACATTTGTATGCCTCACATGCTTCACAGATTGGATCTTGTTTTGACCGACGGTCGTATCGTTTTCAAGACGAAATCTTCCAATAATTGACCTGTAACAAGCATCAGCAAGATTCTTAGCCAGAACAACTCTCGAATCCATACCTAGGGTCACTGGATGTGTCATTGGAATCTATCGATGCTTGTCAGTACTTGGACCTTGACGACATGCCGCTGTCCATACTAAATGTCCAGCTCCATCCACGACAAGATACTCGCCAGTCTTTTGTGCGATAAGCTGTAACGTGTGCCGACATTTTTTGTTCCTGCCATGTGATGAGCTGCATGGCTCAGTCAACCTACGTTGCCAGGTACTACTCACAGAACGGCGCTCTTGTCGCCAACGACAAAGTAATGCTTTGCAGAGGAATTGGAGAGCATGTCCAGTATATCAGGGTGCGGTGCAGCGAGGTAAGTGGCCTGCTGGGTCGTCAGCGCTGGCGGTCAACAAGGATGAAAAGTGTTCTGTCTTGCCGCTTCCTGAGCCTTCTTGGTCTTCAAGGTCCTGTATGTTGAAGAATTGTCTTGGATATTTCTAGTTCCGAATTTCTGTTCATAGCTTAGCATTGATCCGTAATGAATGATAGTCGTAGCCACGTACAGCACAACATTCTCGCTGGCTCCTTGAACGCACCTTCGAAGTGCTGATGAACATTAAGAGCCCTTCGAATAGACCATTCCAACAGTACGTCTTGACTGCCTCCAGGAATCGTGATGGCCTTAACATCACGCCAGATGCGCTCCACTCGTTCCCCCTTCCCGCCTCTCGTGAGTCCGCTTCCACCCATAAGCTGAATCGCTGCTCCCACCACGTTTTCAAGTACGATACCTGAATGGGCCTTGAATTGGGCTGTTTGACCTGCCAACAGGAAGTCTGCATCTTTCTTGCTGAGCGATTGAAGCTGGAAGACGAGCGTCTGCGTACAGACCGGTCAGTACGATTGAATGCACTTGTAAATGAGGCTGGTAACGACGAGTCTCATACCTCAGTCCATGCCTGTAATGCTTCAGTCTCACGAGCCATATGAGCTAATCGAAATCGAATGATGGCTGTCATCCTTAGTATTGGTTCCTCGAAGAACGTCAAGCATGAGACTTACACTTCTCGATCAATTTCTCTCCGAATGCTTCTCTACGGAGGAGAAAGCTTCAGGCAATGAGTTGAAAAAGTCCCTGTTACTTGATCTTAATGCTTACCTGATGGTGTCTTCCAGACATACTCTGGCTAGCCGAAGCGACTGGAAGCCGATAAAGAGTCTCTGCTCAACAGTTAGTCTTTGGCCACAACCCCACTCCCACTTGCGTACCTCACGATTGAAGTTGGACATCACTTGTCGAAGGCCTTCACCTTCGCGACCCACAATGTTTTCCTTCGGTACGCGTACATCATCGAAATCCACAAAAGCTGTACCCGCAGAGCCAGATCCCGACATCTTCATGTGAGTCAAGGAGACACCTTGACCGTTCGGTACGACGAGCATAGAGAACTTGCCATCCTCTGTCCTGACGAGTGTGAGGAAGTAGTCTGCATACATGCCGGACGTGATCCACTGCATGGGAGTCAGGAACCGCATACTTTGACACAATAGTGACCAAACTTCTTCTGCCCATGGACTGTGTAATGTGTCTTGTCGTTTGAAAGGCGTGCCTCTGTGGTAATGCCCTGAACATCAGAGCCAGCATCCGGCTCTGTAATGGCAAGACATATTCGTTTCTCGCCTGACAGAACTTCAGTGCATATACTGTGGTACATCAGGTCGGGAGGGCAGTCGTAAGGATAATGGGTGACTTACCGGCGCCTCAATTTATCGTTGCCATGCCGCAGTATAGCAGGGATTGCAAGAGTCTGTCACGAGATCGACTTAGCATGGTGTAGCGGCCCGTGGGTTCAATTCCTGCATACCACACCTCCAATCAACCCATTGGGAACTCTAGATGCAGCAGTCTTCGTCAGTACCAAGATGGATGATGCGTTGTGAACGAAGGCATGGATTTACATACCCAATGCACCCAACACGTGTCATCTCATCGTGAATGATCATGTCGTGGAATCCATCCCATTCTTCAGGTTTAACTTGACCCATAATTGGGAATTTTCCAGCCCACTCCTTAGGGATCCTGTTGCCTGCGGCCATTGGCATCAAGACACCATCTGCTGCAGCTTGTTTGTAGATCTCAGAAGGGAGAGTAGCATTGGTCTCCCACTCCGTTGTCATAGGTATGAGATACTGGTGGTGGGTCAGCTGAAAGTCACAGGTTGCTATGAACGAGCCAAGGTCTACCTTCTCCGTCCATGCTCTCATACTCTCGCGAAGTCGTCGATGAGAGTCCTTGAAGTAAGGAGAAGGACTGCCTCTCGCCCATGCTGGCTCAGCATAAGGGAGCTTGGATCCGTAGACCCAGTTCTTACTGACGTTGTCTGCGAGAACGACCATGATGCACGGACTAATCAATCGACGGCTAAGAAGTCGTGCCTGGTTCTCGTCCAGCAATGCATGTACTCGGGGAGCACTGAATCGTGTGAGTGGCATCGAGGGACGCGCCACTGCGGGCCGTGGCCAGCGACTTATGGCGGAACTGCCAGTTCCGACGACATTCCGTCAGTCTCCTGAGTGTAAGGTTAGTACCGAGGTCACCAACCACTCAGTACGAGGATCCTGAGCATGTTAGAGATACGCTTGCTACTGGGCTATCGTGACGTGGATGGCTATTCCTCTGATTTACACAAACCACGTGGGGTGGCGGATGTGAATCTTTCTGGGGATATGCAAAAGTCTCCCATCAGAAATCGGACTACAGTGGATGGCACTAACTATACGCCGATCGTGCTTATCAGGGCAAAAACTGCCATTTTCACAAGACGGTAGCGACTTTAGCTAGGCGTCAACAGCTATATTTTCCGATATACATCTATACAAAACCATTAAACAAACCTTTTTGTATGCAATCATTTCTTTGTTTTAATATTGTAGGAAGCGTGGATGTTATCTACAGTTAGCAGTCGGAAAATTTAGACAAATTAAGCACAATTTGTCACAATTTACTACGGGAAACTCTAAATTTTCAACTATCTGCAAGTACACAGAACCGTAACTCTTTTTCTAGGAATTTGCTAAAGAATGAATCGCGTAGAGAAGTATTTGTCCTGTGATTCTACAAACACATAGTATGAGATAGAGCTGCTGAAGCCTAGCTAAAGTTGCTCGACTTATCAAGCCGGATGCAGGGATGCTAGTTAATGCTCGAACCCTGGCTCGACAGAACTCCTGACATGTACTTGAAAGAGTCTATTGGTCATCAATGCAGGCTTTGTAAAAGTGTTGAATAGCGGCGTCGATTACTGAAACGAGGATAAATAAACGTTGCGGAAATGGTGCGGAGTCGCGATGGGGACGAGCGGGGCACACATGCGGACTATTGCGGTTCGGTGCGGAGGGCGGTGCGGATGCGAGTGCGGCGAACGCGAATATGAACTTTGGCGTAGGTCAGGCTCAGGGTCATACCGTAAAATATTAAGGATAGAACTGCACATAAATCCAATAAACTGAACCAGAACGGATCATTGACATCCGGGCTTCCGTACTTGATTCTGAATGGAGTCGTGGCCTGAGTCAGTTAGGCCGATGTAGACACCTGGAAATGACCAAGGAGGTTTTGGCTTACTTGTATAAGTGCTGCCACATTTTGCATTAATGTCTTCCATCTTTGACCAAATAACTGCTCTAAATTTGCATTTCCCCTTTGAAATTTGCCTGTGAATAATGGTCAAAGTTGCAATCGCTGGTGGCACAGGGGGTGTCGGTCGAGCCATCGTAGATGCCTTCAAAGACCAAACGACGCATACGCTCATAATCTTGAGCCGAAAGGTAGAACGCATCCATTCACCTTTGCCTTGCTGGTGGTAGACAAGCTATTAATTGAAGTAGGGGAACCCCGAGCTTGAAGCTCAGCTCAATATTCCAATGGTCCAGATAGACTATTCCGAGCCTTCCTCATGTCAGAAGACACTTGATGAATATCAAATCCATACCGTCATTTCGGCTTTAAGCCTTCATACACAGGAACATAGCGATGCTCAGATCAGTCTCATCCGAGGAGCTGCGGCTTCATCACATGTGAAGAGGTTTGCTCCAAGCGAATTTGGAATACCATATGAGCAGAAGTAAAGGTCCTCATTTCTTTTCGTGTCATTGCATCTGTGTGGTGATGCAACGTTATGTGATGAAGTTGTTGAGATTTTTAGGGATCCTTCGTTACACTGAGTACACACACAATGCTAACATTTGAGCAGACATGCAGAAGCATTTCCCAATGCAGCATTCAAGACCGCTGCGATAGCCGAGCTTGATAAGACAGACCTTGAATATACCCGCTTCATTAACGGATACTTCATGGATTATCTTGGAATTCCAAAATTCAAGTCTTACCTCAGGCCTATCCTAGTAGGCATAGACATCCAGAACAAAGTTGCTGGCATCCCGGGATCCGGAAATACACCCGTGGTATTCACCAGCACGAAAGATGTTGGCAAGTTTGTGGTTGCCAGTGTGGGACTAGATAAATGGAACCTGAAGAGCCTGATGGTAGGAGACCGGAAAACGTGGAACGAGGTTCTTGCAATTGCGCAGAAGATTACTGGTACGCAACACTTATCCCCTCATTATTTTCAAGTTTGCAGGCAGTCTTTGAAATTATGAATGCGAAGGTAAAAGCTAATTTTTGAAAACAAAGGTGCGAAATTCGAAGTCCATTACGATTCCGTCGAGAAGATGAAGACTGGGCAGATTACCGAACTACCAAGCCATCCGAACTTTTACCCTTTCTTTCCCAAGGAACATCTACAAGGGTTGTTCGCTCTTTTCGGATTGTGGTTTCATAGTGGTGAATTCAACTTTGATGCATCTGGAAAGGAGTTTTTGAATGAACTTTTCCCTGAGATACAACCCATTAGTGTCAGTCAGATTATCGAAGAAGGCTGGGCTTGAGATGGCCGAGTTGAGTTTATGAGATGTAGGCCTGCATTAGATGAGAGTGGCAAACGAAGGGGAGAATGCACGTGTTCCTTTTACTGGAACCTTGCGAGAAAGTTGGTCTGACAGTCGTGTCGAGAGTACACTTCAATATCCTTCCATTCCGAAGACATAGTGTCGCGCATGGCACACGCGTGCAAAACACGACATTAGATAGTACTGACTAGTCGAATGAATGTATTTACGGCTCTGGCGATATCTGAGAGATTGGAGGGTAAGGCTGATGTACATTGGTTTGCTACATACGCGAAAGAGCGGTGTTGGACTCCCGACGTAGGTATCTCTTGTCCTGCGGAGACATCATCTGTGTCTTGCTGAACTATGGGATGGAGAAAACTAAAATGGGGCAGCGCCAGGTACTCAAGTGGTTATGCGCAGTGTACGTCAAACAGTTGATCCAACAGAGAGATAGACATGTATTTTCAGTAATGGCTTATTATGATCGAAATTTAGAACTTTGTGTGAACTTGCCTGTGGACGAAAGACTTATTACACAATGCGAACTTCGAGCTATGCTCGCAAGTGCTCTGACAAGAAACTCTGCAGGACAGTGGCCTTACACTAACTAATTACTTGTAGTTACCGTGTGGATTGTGACCCTATTTTGTCAGTCGTCCTTAAATTCCGCATATGCTCCGCACTCGCCCGCACCTGCATACGTAACCCTTGAATTAAATCCAGATCTTTGCCCAGCCCGCCAGTCTCCACTCCACAGCCGTCAATTGAACTTATTCGCACCTCTATCTCCTCGGACTCAGTACAATGAACTATGAGCACCCAAAAGTCGACTAGCGCCACTAGACAGGCCTGCTCACGTTGCAGGGCCCATAAAAGAAAATGTGACAATGCATTGCCCAGGTGCTCCCTCTGCAAGCGGTGAGTAGCAGTTTTCGTATTTAAAAACACCACAAAGCAAGAATATCGATTCTTCACCAATCTCTTACTCATTGGCTATAGCCTTCGTCAAGTCTGCAGATATGAAAATGCTACATCATGCAATCCGGCGTCAGGCGCATTGCCAGACCTCAAGAATGCTTTCACGCCGGATTGCATCAAAGCCAGCATTGTCCAAAAACTATCAGATCTTGGGCCCGAAGACATTGTCTCGATCTATTCCCGCACTATACACCCCTGGTTCGCATTTACCTCAGAGGTCAAGTTACACAGCCAACTACCGAAAACATGGGATGATGCTAGTGTCGGTTCTGCTCTCCTAGCATTCACAGTCCTACTTTTCAATGCCAATTCACAACTATCGGAGGGGTGGTCAAGCCTTCAGCCCGATAATATGCTCATGTATCTATCAGGTAAATCCTGGATTGCGCTGTTAGAAGGGGCAGGACTTAACTCGATTGAAATTGTAAGTTCGAGGCTGTTGACTACTCTGTTCGAAGTTGTACATGGATTCTACCCAGCGGCCTATCTATCCATCGCCGCTACGGTGAGAGCTGCAGACGCACTTTCCGTTTACCAGGGACAAGGGATCTTAATCAGTCGATCTTCGGATTCACTTGGAAAGAAGGAGAAGGAGGAACGCACGAAAATATGGTGTGGTATTATGATCTTGGACAGGTAAGTAACAAGGTTGTATTTACTTGGATCAGGTCACTATCATGTTTCTACCTCTTGTTGGCTTGTCGTCCTACTAACTTTCTCTCGTTCGCTCCCAGATACCTAGCAGTCGAAGTTGGGAAGTGGCCGCCCATCACAAGAGGTCGCATGGTACCTGACTGCCGCAATACCCCCGGTGGCACGAACTCTGAAGTCGGTTCGTTGTCTTTCCACAGATTGTTTGAAGCATCGAGCCTTTTGGACAAGGTTCATACAGCTATTCATGAACCGACATCCCAGCAGTCATTCAATGTTGAAGAAGCGAGCATGATAGTTACGACCTTGACTTCCTTTGAGACAATCGTAGAGCAGGAGATTGCTGGAAAATCAAAGCTATCCTCTAGCGGCCTAGTACTTGCTACCACGTCAGTATCCTACCCTTATGATCGTCTAACCATGACACTGACCTATCAGTGGGCTACTCCTTGCCTTCGAAAACGGAAGCAAGGCTATTTGTCCAGATCACGAAACCAGCCAGTGTCAGATCCAAGCAATAGTTGCTCTAGGCAGTTTGATTGAGGAAATTTTGAAGCTCGTTGAAGAGCTTGAAGAAGGCACAGGTACTTTTGATGTTGGAACCTTCTCGCCCTTTGCCTTTCATCTTATTTATAAAGCTGCAGCCATAGTCACCGAAAGATTACAAGTAGGGCTTGAGCTAGAAACGAATTTGCAAAGAGTAAGGATTCTACGGAAGATTCTAAGGCTCGTAGGTCATAGATGGCTCGCTGGCCGTAAGCAGAAAATTTAGGACCATGTTTCTTGACACTAACTCCTCACAGAACGGTACCTGAGATTGTTGAATGAAGATACAACGCCAAGGATGTTGAAGGCCATAGAGTGTGTTGATTGAGCTGCGGAAAGCATAAGCCACGGTTTTCAAACAAACAATGATTCAGTTATGGCATTTTGGTTCCGTACTCCACTGGGATTGGTGGTAGCACTGGCTCTAAGGAAGGGACTTTTTCAGCATCCGTGTCTCTAAAGTTGAACAGAGGGCCATGAACTATCGGATCAATGTCTGAGCTAGCATGAAAGCCGCGAGAGATGACGAATATCGTACTTTCAAATAGCAATAAAGGAATTAAATCGGAAAGCCGGTCAAAGGAACTTCGGTAGGGCCGTGGACGTTTTGGATAAATGAACGACAGTTGGCATGGAGTAAATTTCGAGTTATCAGATGCAGAGCTGTTGGTCAGCTGTCCACCTCTGGATGACTCTATGCATGGTATTAATTGCACGCTTGGTGAGCGCAGGGTCTTTTTCATCCTGCGACCAGTGATGCTAACTCCCAAGTCAAGTCAAGAGTTGGGAGTAGCAAAATCCGTACCCCAGAGACAATTCTTACATTGGCCTTGGCGTATGCACAAGACTAACTCTTCTTACATAGACTGTCGTAGCATCGTTCTTTCCTCCTTTATATAGCACTGTTTAAGATGTCTTCCTTCCAGCTTTCGTACGCCAGTACCAATCGTATTCAACCCTGTAGCGATAGCCGTGTAGATGAATTCGATATCACTAGAAGGGGAAATGTGGTACAGTACCTCAGCTAGTTAGTTAGACACATCCCGCAGCCGTACTAGTCGTATTGTAGAACATTTCAATCTTCTGAATCTTTAACACGCTGTCTTTCTTTGGTGGCCCAACACTCCAGCCCTTATCACCGTTGGCCCAGTTGTTCCAGAGCCATGTTCCCGGCTGACTTGGAACGTTCGTGGTGTATTTCTGTTTTAGCACACCATCAACAAAGAAGGCTGTGAAACCTGCTGTCCAATCAATCCTGTACTCGTGCACAGCAGTCCCAATGTCTTTAGGTGCGGCCTGATGGGTCCAGGTTGAATCGCCGCCATTAGTAGGCTGGTTTGTGTAGTGTAAATCAGGTGTCTTGTTTGTATTCGATTGAGAGGTTGGATCGGAGAGGAACTCGACGTCTATCTCTTGGGTGTCAGACTTGTAGAAGAAGCTCGATTGACATGTTCCTGGTTCTGTGCTGAAGATAGCGTGAGTCCGAACACTCGCATAGAGTATATCTGAGACCTCAGTGAACACTTCGCCTGAGGAGATGGCCTGGTTGGGAGCTGAGGCTGGCGTTTGGGCCCCAGGCACTTTTATGTTGAGGTAGCCATCTTTCACGAAGACGTTACTGGCTTGGAAGATGTGGTTGTATGGCGCGCCGTTTGCTTGGTCATGGATGATTTGATCGGACGAGGCGATAAGACCAGAAGGTAGTGTTGTGCCAGGGAATGTGTATGTTGCTGACTTCGTGAAGGTGCCGGCGCCTTCAATGGTTTTGCCGCATGTTGAAACCGCACGAATAGAATTAGTTGGGAGCGCACTGCTGATGCTGGTCAAGATGTTGAGCAAAATGAGCGACTTGGTAGCGAACGACATCGTAGGAGAAAGCGATTGTGTTGATCCAGCACAGCACGATTCTAAATCAAAATTTACAAAGGGCGCGCGACAGTGGTACTTACATAGCAGAACATAACATTAACACTGAATCTGAAACTGCTAATCAGTACTATTATTAATAAGGCCTACCTCAATGCTTGCATGTATCGACATCATAACAAGTGCGAGATTAATATTTCTCTACCGCTGTGGAGTCAAGCAATATCGCTTCACGAAGTCAGGTTGCCCGGTGAAATCCCAAAGGCTCACAGGTCACGAACATGCTGAGATTGCGTTGACATTCTTCAGCTTGCTTCTGGAAGACGGAGCCTGGAGCTTCATTTGTGGTGAAGGGCCAGAAATGAACGCCCATGTAACGAGGAGTGCTTTGTGGCATGTCTAGAAGTCCAGCTACTCCGAAACAATGGCGGATCGGGCCATCCTGGTACCTTCGCATGTCGCTGTCGATCAATATTTGGCAAATTCACAGCGACGCCATTGGCCGCAGTCAAGCTGTCTTAGTGATGCAGATATGCAATGTATCAGCCAAAAATTGTCCATTTGACCGGTAAGCAGTCCGTGATGCGTTGAACACTTGCAGTTTGTTGTTCAGCCAGGTCAAATAAAGCTGGAATCATGCAACCCTGAAAGTGGACCTCGTTTAACTTACTCCACTTGGCTTGAGTCAACAAGTCCTGAGAAAAACTTCAGCATTCTGCTCCTGATAAATCGCATTGCCATCTTTGCTTGTTTAGTTAAGATGTAAAACGGCCTGACCCTGATCCAAAGTCATGCATAAAAGAAATTGTCTAGGAGAAGTCAACCGTGCCACCAAGTCCATTCATTGACTGTTACGATATCCTCATGGACACATTAAATTCTAGTGTGTTTTGAGTTGTCCAACTCGTTAGAGGCTGAAACAATAAATTCTCATTGCTTCGCTACTCCAGTGAGGCTTCTATTGTTGATTTCATAAGCATACCAAAATCTAAAGAAGATGCAGTACGAATCCACCCTCCCAGAAGCCTGTCTTCTGCACAAACTGAAACCGCCAAGATAAGACGCCTGATTATTCTTAGCACCAATGATGTCGAAGGATTCCATCCAAGCTTGGGCGTTCCATTGCTTGGCATAATTTCGCGCCTGGGAATGGCTTTTCCAGATCGTTGCTCTGAGTCTCAATCGTTCCCTAGCTCGCATTATGGAGATGTGCTCGTTCTCGGCTTGGTCGTTATGCGCCAAAGTGTCGATCTTTTCGTCCGAACGCATGTTGCATAGTCTTCTGCCTTCGAAGCTTCGCCTTTCACATTTTTGAACATTCATACTGCTTTGATCCCTTTCTGGTAACAGCGTGAGAAGCCATCGCAGTCGCAAGGCCGGTAGAGTGTCAATATCACTTCATAAACCTTACATCAGCCAGATTCGAAACACAAGCATTAGTTTATCGGCAGGTTACAGTCCAGGTCGAAACGCACTCCGTCGGAAGAAGCGACAACACAATCTTACAATGCGGTTTATTGCGATCACTGCACTATACTTGCTGACATTTTGCTTCCGCTCCTCCTACGCTCAAAATTCAAATACGACTCTTATTGTCTCTGAAGACGGCAACTGCGGCGGCACAACAGGCCAGACCTGTCTAGGATCCTCCTTTGGAGACTGCTGTTCAGGTAAAGGCTACTGTGGCGCAACCTCAGACTATTGCAATGCTGAATGTCAGTCTGGCTTTGGCCAATGTGTTGCCAACGCGTCCTCAATTAGCAGCGATGGCCGTTGCGGCACGACCGACCCATCAAGCCAGATATGCCTAGGCAGCTCGTTTGGTAGCTGTTGCAGCGAGACTGGGTGGTGTGGAAGTACGAATGTCTACTGTGGTACGGGCTGTCAAGGAGATTTTGGGGAATGCAATGCAACGAGTGCAGTCGCTGTTCCAAGCGGTTCACAGACCACAATCCTGTCGACATCATCGACATCTACTGTGAGCACTACTCCAAGCTCTACGTCAAACACTGTCTCAAATGCAACCAATACCGCTGCTCCAGCTATGAATACACCAATACCATCCACAATGTCGACTGGAGCTAAAGCTGGTGTTGGCGTAGGGGTAGCAGCAGCAGGTGTTGCAGCAATTGGATTAATCATCTTCCTTCTTCGTCGGCGCAAAGCTCGAAAGCAGACATCTGAGTTGACTGAGAAAGCTGAAGCAGGGAACAGTTCGCCAGACATATCGAAGAATGACTTCGATCACAACGACGCTTATGCCAAAAACAAAGATTTACCACAGGCGCCACTGCCAGGTGAGCTCGGCACCGAAAGTCGTGTTGAGCTAGGAGGTGATATGCATGGTCACGCGGTGGAGCTCGATCCAAAAGGAGGCTCATCAGTGGCGACTGAGCTGCCCACTTCCAGGGACTAAGCTCCCATGATGCCAATAAAGCCGGTAGACCTGCCTGGCACAGCTCGACCTTTAACATAGAAACCCAGGTACATAACGAATTTTACAATGAAATATATGAACATACCCCCGCTACTTCATTGCCCTTTAGTTCTCTAGGTACGAATAACAATCTGTCCAGCGTCGCCTGAGTGCGTGAGTTCTTGTAGTTGAGAAACCTGAAGAGGACGCATTCAGAAACATGCCCAAGGATAAAGGCCATGAGAAGGGACAAGATTTCTTTAAGTCACTTACACCTATGGTACGGAGAACTGTACCTGCCTCTGGATTTCTTGCTCAGCATCGTATCCAAAACACCAGGTCGATGTCAGCAAATCGCTCCACTGATTTGGGCTACTTCCAGCTTGTGACAGATCGCTTGACTCTTCGTCGGCCACCTCCCATCTCATGGCAGCGTCTCGAGCTTCCTGCTCTGGACCATCTTGGAAGTGCCAAAGAGTCCCATTGATTGAGCTTGCTTCTTGCATTTGGCTGCAACGCTGCACCCTTGTGTTATCCCAAATTCTCAGCATTTTGTCGATTTCCTTCCGTGAGGTTGCAAGATGCAGAGCATGAGCAAGTGCAGCGCCATCTTCAATAGCCATGGCAGCACCCTGAGACATATATGGCAGCATAGCATGAGCTCCATCTCCAAGAAGAATCAATTTCGATGAGAGGTGAAGGTAAGTTGATATCCTTGGAAGATTGTACAATGGCCATTTCAATGTAGTGTGAATGAGCGAGATGATCCTTGAAAGCCGCTCGTCCCAGCCTTTGAAATGTCTCCTCATCTCCTCTAGTATCTCGGGTAGAGAGTTCGTCGAATCATTGTCAGATTGAGGATGAGATAAAACCATGTTGAAAGATTTGCCAGACGCAATAGGATATGTCATTGCGTGACGACCGTTCCCGATCCTAGACCCATGTCAGTCGCCATGATATTGTACAAGCTTACCAGCGTACCTACCAAAGATTTATGTTGGGATGTTCAACGATCCAAGCAATGTCAGGATCGGCTTTTATCTTGTCGACGTCAACGGTTGCGCGGTAAGCAGCAAAGCCTGTCTTTCTGGGTGGAATATCATCTCCCACTACAAGTTTTCGCGCGATAGATTTGATACCTGTCCCAATTATCAGCATGAGCAACGCAGAATGTAAAGTTTGCTCACCATCAGCCGCCACAACCAAATCCGCCGTGTGTATTCGGCCGTTGGCCAAAGTGATGGAAGGTGTTTCCGGATCATATTCCCGAACTTTGGCATCAATTTCAACTTCTGCCCCTAACTTCAAAGCTAGTCTGTACAGCGCATCATGAAAATGAGCTCGATGAACGACATAGTAAGGAGCATTGAATTTTTGTCTGTGATCAGGGAATAGCCTTGTACAACCAATTTCGGCACCGTTCTGCCAGCGTCGAAATTTTACACTGGTAGGCTCAACAACTTTCCCTTGCAGGAACTCACCAAGACCCCATCTGAGCAGCAAACGAGCAGAATTGGGTGGCATTTGAATGCCAGCTCCAACCTGAACAGACTTCAGTTAGCGCAATATACCATTTCGTCTTAATGTCTTGCGCACCTCACCAAGCTGATTCGCTTGTTCATAAACTGTGACATGATGGCCTCTTCGAGCTAGAGCACAGGCTGTAGCAAGGCCACCAAGACCAGCTCCAACAATGATGATATTGAGTGCCACGGCTGATTGAGTAACAATGTTCTCCGCCTGTGGTTGAAGTGTCCGCAAAAACTCGAGACTGTTGGTTGGATAAGACGGCAATACAGGCAGCTGGTGCAACGAGCTTGCCAAACCACCATTACAAAAATGGCCGTTTACCTTAACCATGATGATGTAGAACCTGTTTCGTAATTTTTCGAGTCTATCGAAATGGGGCACAGTATGTCGGGACGGACTCAGGACCGCCGCTATGCGCCTGCCTGTGCACCCATCACGTGATGAAACTGCAGCAGATCCTGCGTTTCTTCCTACCACCAAAATTTGGTGGGACGAAGAAATGCGCAGTCTCTCACAGTTTCCATTGCAATAATCAATGCAATAAGCATTTATTGAAGCTGGAAGTTGACGCGATTTATGTGTGTATAGCAAATATCGTGGTGTCAGTAGTTTTGATGGCTGCCCTCACCGCCCTCACCGCCCTCACCGCCCCCAGATGTCCACCGCATAATGTAGGTCTTTTCTGTCCATTTGCTCTTCCAGGTATTGTCTTGTCTTGCCTTTTATCGCTACCAATTGTCGTCGTCGTCGTCGTCGTCGTCCTTGTCATCGCTATGGCTTCACCTAACGCTAATTTTCGGCTCAGGCTCGAGCGATCGCCCATTTTCGCCGCTTAACCCGAGAAATACCGTCAGCAATGGCTTAAAAAGTGTCTGGAGTTTGGGGAAGCTAGGTGTACGAGGCCAACTAATGGGGAGGTGTTTGAGAGCCCAGATCACTGCTTCCAGAGGCTATGGGATTGGGGCTTTTCGGCTGGTTGTTTTTTCGTTAGAGGTCGCCATCGAAATAGCTAAAAGGCGCCCAGCCGTGAATATTACTGTTGCTATCATGGTGATAAGTTAGATAATAAGCATGGGCTGACTTTAAGAGTAGTAAGGAAGGACGAAGAAGGCAAGATTCTACCTGGTCGTCAGCGTAATATATCCACAAGAAAGGCTGGTTGTCTATTAACCTACTATGTATTTTATCGTAAGCCATTCGATGGTGTAGGCACTGATAGAGCCTGGTGAGGTTGGTGGAAGCAAT
>JAPDRQ010000205.1:0-55464 GCA_030247915.1 Neophaeococcomyces mojaviensis | reverse complement strand
ACCCGAAACCCATGATGATCAACCCTACGCCAAATCCTGTTCGCATGGCCAACGCCCATATGACTGGAGAGTCAAAATATATCCGCCCGACGCCTGTACACCCGACGCTTTAACGACTGAGTCCTCACTGCCCATTAGAAAAAAGTGTGACCGATTTCAGGCCATAGAAATAATTGAGATATTGGTATCTCGTCGCTCAAGCCGTTCAGGTTGAAAGGTGAACGTTGAGGCTGGCGATATCCTAGGTTCAACAGACCGCGAGCTGCGACGAATAAGCTCGAGAACCTGAATAATTGCTTGCTGCTCATCGGTTGGTAGAGCTAGTACTGCTTGAGCAAAAGCGCGGATATGAGGTTGATGGCGAGAAAGGGCATTGTTAGTGACACTGTCGATGTCCTCTGCAGACTCAGGTGCCACCCTCGTGGCGGCACTGGCATTGCGTACTTCCGTGTCATCTCGCATGACGTTTTGTAGTGTCCTGTACACATCCAGTAACGTCTGTGCGGTGATAGGTCTGCCTTCAGTCTGGAGCTGCCGTACCTTGAGCCTCCAGAAAGACTTCAGGAGGCCGTTGGATTCGTATGGCTCCGCAACGGTCATCCACTCGACCCATTGGCGCGCAGTGTTCACGGCGTGGCTGATATTGGTTTCGAACCACTCTACATGCTGTCTGCTGCAACCCTCACATTTTTTCTCAGTTCGCCATTGCCGTATGAGCTCGTAATGCACAAGCTTTTCAACGCGGTAGATGTGCGGTACGTTGTCGAAGCTTTCAATCAGCCGTGGCCGATATTCGCAATCCCTCTGTATGCCATAAAATCGTTCTTGTACAGATTTTGTGGTCAGACCGATCTTCACGAAACCTGGTGATGACGGTCGGTTGAAGAGGTATAGAATGCCGGACTTGCTGTCTCGAGGAGTCAATGGATTCAATAGCTTCGAAGCTACAGTATGCTGCGGACTGGTCTCATGTGGTTTGAAGCGTGAAACAGTACTGTCATTCGAAGGCACGGGGTCAGAAGGTTGTGACTGTGCTGCAACAGTGCCGGATCGAAGATTGTAACGTGGTAGCGGTGTTGCTCTTATTTCGGTTGTGCTGGCTGCCTGAGTAGGCTCTCTGTCTGACACGATGCCGTTTCTATTTGCTGGATCTCGATGTGAGGTTATTACTTGTCTCGCGTGTCGCAACTCAGTCTGCCATCTGCGCGCCAAGGGCTCTAGAAGACCATAATCTGCAAGTTTGGACCGATGATGGCAATTACAGCAGTTGGCCAACGCGTATTGTTGCAAATCGTCTAGACTGATGTCTTGACTCTGGTTGATCTGATTTCGAAGACGTTGGGCTGTTTTTCTGTCTGCAGAAATGCGGCACCTTCTATTCTCGTTGGAGAGATGGTATATGCAACTGTGTACTGTGTCTGGGTTCGTTGGGTCAAGATCAGCGAAACACACGAAGTCGTCAACCTTCGGGATAGGCCTGGGCGCCATCTGAGACTGTTGAAATGTGAGGACTAAGGTCGCAGGGCTTCTCAGTTAGTACAGCAAATTGGACGCTGCTAAGGTTAAGGCTCAAGAACTGGTGTGAACACCTAGATTCTTCTGAGACGACCTCATGAAGGATGATAAATATATGCATACCTGGGCGTCTATTAGAGAGACCTTTGCACAGCCTTTGTAGCTTGTACTTTGAGTTTAGCACGCATAGATTAGGCAACAAATAGGCTTCAACAGCCTCAAATGGGCCGAGGCGCAATGCACAACCCTGCAACAATAACGCAATTTTATTGGCTGTCAGGAGACCGGGCTGCACTGTATTGCTGTGAGTTTGCGCCTCAAAGACCTTCATTCCTGCACTAATTGCGGGCCGTGGCCATGCAAGTTGGTAGAAGCTTAATCTTCTCGCATGCTCACACTGGTGCATGTTGAAGCTATGAACAAGGTACTTGTTCGGGTGAAGCACACTGTCTTAAACCTGAATGTCAATGAAAACAGCGCAATATCGGGGTTGTCAAGAAGTCCTCCGTCCTGCATAGGTGTCGGGAACATGGATGAAATCGTTGGCAGTTAGACTGTGGTGCGACAATTGCGACACACTTCAAGCTTGAAAAGAATTGAGGCGAAGCAGCTCTCAACGCCATTAAGCGCCGACATGTTTCGGAACAATGATGATCCGTAACCAAATCACCTCTCGAAGGGAGCTGAATATGTAAAGTACTGCTTGCGATAGTATAGGGGTCGAATGATGGAGACAGGAATTGCTTTGAATTCGTTCGGGTATTTCAATGGTTCCGCAGAGTAAGACCGGCTTAGAACCGTTCCTCAATGCCAGTACTTACCGCTTCCACCCCTAGTCCTCTGCCAGCCAGCATCAAGTGCCTGCACCACCTCCTCAGGCAAAGGGCCCTTCTCAAGGTCGATCAAGTTTTCTTCGAGGTGCTTTGTGCTGCTGGCGCCGACAATGATGGCGTCCCCGTGTTCTCTCCTCATTTTGCTATGGTGTGTCATCCACCTCAAAGCACACTCCGCCTCTGTCAAGGCGTGTTTCTTCGCTACGGGCCTCAGCAAGTCTAGTGCATCAAACATGGCATCATTCCAGTATCTAGACCTGTAACCTTTGCCCTGCCACGTATTTGGGTCGAATCGACTGCCTTTCTCGATGCTCTCGTTTTGTTGATCTCGATAGTACCTGTTTGTGAGGTAGCCACCTGCTAGTGGGTTGTAATTGTAGAATGCCATGCCGTAGTGCCTTAGACAGGGGAAAAGCTCTGGCTCCACACTACGGTGAATTGCGTTGTATATGCCTTGGTAGACGCTTGGTCGAACCCATCCATTCTTAATGCAAAGTTCATTGATCTGAGCAACCTCCCATGCCATGTAGTTTGAAATGGCGAAGCGTTTGAAATAGCCTTCGTGATAAAGCCTGTCAACCTCCTCCAAGGTCTCAGCAAACGGAGTGGTACGGTCGGGGCCATGTAGATACCACATGTCTACCTGCGTGCACTTCAAAGCTTTTAGACTGGCCATAAGGTTCTCTCGGAGCTCGGCAGGCTTATGTGTGGTTTGGGTTCCAGGCATGCCTCGCCCAGCGGTCGGATAGTACTTGGTGTCGATGACGAGCCCGCGCTTCTGCCAATCAAGATCACCAAGGAACTCCTCGGACGAGCCTTGACCGTAATATCGCGACGTATCAATCTCATTATGGCCATGCTTTTGGAACACGTCGAGAATAGCAGCAGCTTCCTCCAGCGTATGGACTCTCGTCTGCTCAACACCGGCCTTCCCAATCGTCATGGCGCCGAAGACGATGTTGAGATTTGTTCTTTGCATGAGAGCCATGTTGTTCAAACTTTCTACGAAGATATCACGTAGAGCCTCCGAGTCCCGGTTGTGAAGAAGCTGAAATATAGTGTGCGCTGATCAACATGAAAGACTTAGTACTGTACACATCAGCGCAAAAGCCGTGTTAAAGCCATATCTCCGGGAAGCGGTGCATGAAACACACTGATGGAATTATGTCATGATGAAAGAACTCTGTCCACTAGCCCTACATAGGCTAAGGATGCGAAGAGATCGCTATCACGAACATCCCATGAAACTGAGATATTGTGGTGGGTAGCAGGAGAACGAGACGTGCATGAAGCAACGGGAACGCACACGCCAGCCATCCATCAGAGAACACTGGAGATCCGAAGAAGGGAAGAAGCTGATGACCCAACGGCTAGACTAGCACAAACTAGGAATGGTCAAATGTGGAGAGTGTTCCCATGCAGCAAGCCACTTGCACGAATCATCGACTTTCCGTGATCCTCATGTAGTTCAATTTGACATAGGCCATCCATCGTCGAGTGTGAACAGGCATCGGACGAGTCGAAATAAGCAACCAACGCACAGTTCACGGATCGACACCGCCGAAGACTGGGTAGAAGCAATTGCCATTCACTGAAAAGGCCTGCACCGCATATCAACCGCTGCACCAGCAGAAGACAACTTCACTTTCATCAGTCCCCACCCCGTTATACACCCTCGACATTACCGCAACCATGTCCCGCGGCGGAATGTATGCCAAAATGGCAGCCGTCTTCCTTGCCTGCGCCGCCGGCGGCCCGGCCATAATGTATGCGGTAACACCCTCCGAAGGCGATCTCTTCAAACGCTTCTCCCCCGAACTCCAGCAACGCAATCTCGACATGCGTGCAGAGCGACAAAGAAACTATGAGGATTTCGTGGAGAAATTGAAGGAATACAGCAAGAGTGATAAGCCGATTTGGGCGGCTGCCGAGGAGGCGAGTAGGAAGGCGAGAGAGGATATTCTGAGAAAGGAGGCGGATGAAAGATCGCAGAGGGAGAGGATGAAGGCTGAGATGAGGGCTGAGGCTGCTGGGGGAAGATGAGATGGTCAGATGACTTGAGATGAATCACTATGCGGCTGCAATGAGGATGTGACATAGCGTGGTGTCGCATTATCTCGTCCATCGTGCTGTCGTAAATCTGGCAGGTGTCGAGGACGGGATCAGCGATGCTCCGACGGCTATGGGAATCCTACTTCGAACGCTTGTTCCTCGTCAACTGGAGCCCCCGAAGCTTACGATGCTAATAACAGGCGACAGGAGTTTTGAATCATGATATGGGATGATTCTGCGCCCTACATACCTAAACCCTACAGCTCAATACAGCTTGGGAGCTCCCACAGCTGCACGACATATGCCATGTGTGAAGTAAAACACTTCCACGAGCGGTGTCTCGGATCATTAGCTATGGAGCGAGATAGAAGAAGTGTTTGACAGTTGAAAGCGTTATATTTTCAATGGATGTACCAAAAGTAAGATTGGTTTGCGAGAAAAGCTCAAGAGGATGTGACTTCGTGGTGTGAAGCACATAACAACGCCACAACTCCACGCTTCTCTGCCGTTCTGTTTTGCTGCCACAATGATAAGATAGGTATATGTTAATGCAATATCCTCAGAGCGTCGAGTCTATCCTTTCCATTCTTCATGAATCATGAGTGGCCGTCTCCGGACAGCCGTTTGTCGTTACGATATCATCCACCAGGCTGTGCCAAAAACCATGGCCAGCAGGAAAACCGTCATAATGACAGCACCAACCCTGTCAGCCGTGCTTATCGGATTCTTGTTCAAGTCTTCAGGCCCAACGGGACTTTGTGTTCCGGCTGACGGATCGCCTTCGCTGATACCGTTCTCGGCTGTCGCAGGTCCCTCGACATAGTCAATGAGATTGGCTTGGATGATTTCGAGGACCGACATCTGTTCACCAACACCCATCTGACCATCAAACTGGCGTGTACGCCATCCTAGACCGCACTGATTGCCGTCTTGACCGCCTGTGCAAGTCGCTACTGCTGCCTGCGCTGATGTTTCCAGAATTGGTTTCAGCAGGTCTCGAGTGAATGGTGCTCGAACAATAGTGGCTGCCATCCATCGCGCAAGATATGCTCTGAAAGATCTTTGGTCGACATTGCACGTGCCGGCATCTTCGCAGGCCACCTCGTACATCACCCCATCTTGCAGGAAGATTTTAAGATTACCAATGATACCTACAATGCGGTCATGCCATATTTGCGCCCCTCCGGTAAAGTTGTACATATTCGCGGCGCCAACCAGGAACGTGCCGGCGTTGTAGGTCCATTGGATATGGTCGAGTTCAGTACAATTTAGCTTGTCATCGCTGCCGTCGTAGAAATTGTAGTTCTGGTCAAAGAGGATTCTTGAGGACCAGTCCCAAGTCTTATCAGCCCAATCAGCGTACGTCTTGTTGCCGGTATACACTGCAAGTCTGGCGCCCATGTTGAAGAAGCATCCATTAGATATGGTATTCTTGTAGTCATATCCGTTATTGAATGCGAAAATCTGCCATTTGAGACCGCCACCACAGGTCTCCATATTCCATCGTGCAGCCTGGAGATTGAAAACAGCTTGTGCGACGGCGAGCCACGACACACCTACGCTTTCCCCTGGATTCGGAAATCGGTTTTCTGCGGCAGAGAGAGCGGCCATAGCCCAAAAAGCTTGATCATCGTTGCCCAGGGTCTTCGTTTGATTGGGTGGCATAAAGGCTGCATCTGGTCCAACCTGGTGAAGCATAGCTTGCATTGTGATCGCGTTGTATTGGTCGTCACCAGTAAAATACCAGTAGTCTATTAGTGAGCCGAACATGGCACCTGCCTCCCACCAGTAGTACGGTGCTGGCAAGTTTCCGGGCACATCTCCTGGACGGTCGCCGGTGTAGTATTGAACCATTCCAGCAGCCGCTTGTTTCGCCGCCGATATTATTGAATCATGGCTTGTGAGATCTAGTGTTATCGCGGCTAGAGCATGTTGACAGCCTGCGAGGAGGACGCACCAAACCTGTGGCTTGCATCTCATCTTGTCTGGTTGTGAGTTGTCTCTTGAACGATGTAAGGCACTTCGCTGCTATAATTAGTTTAGATCTTGACGACACGCATGAGTCGGCTGAAGACCTCGATGCTAAACCTGCTCGTAATCCAGTGAGGCTGAGGTATTTGCTCCCGGCGAAGCTGGAATTTATTCGGTGAGTATGCAGGCCAGATATGTAGAGAACGGGTGGTTCGGAAAGAGTGAACTGGCGGCGACCGTTCGTACTGTACGCAACGGACAACGAATCTTCTGACCTTGGCGACTTGGTCAAGACATATTAGCGTCCACTGTAGCCTTGGAAGTTCCGCACCCAAGCAAACGTAGGGTGGCCAACCGTGACTTGTGCAATCGGATGCGGCCAATATGTGTAATGTGACAAAAGCGGTTTAGTGGGGAAAATGTAGAGGCCGTGTATGGTTGTCAAGAACAAAGGAAGGAGTAACGGACCCCACCCCAAACCAAGACAAATGTTAATCAACAACAAGGCACAAACGCGGCTGAAGAAGTGATGATCTCGGGAATGCAAAATCCTGTGCTTGAAATGCAGCCGTCTCAAAGTTTATAGAGGACTTGTATTGCTGCCCGGACAACCTACCTCTGGCCTTCAACATGACCATGACCATGACCATGACCATGACCATGACCATGACCATGACCCTTCTCTCATACTGTGACACCGATTGCAAGCGACTTTTTGCAACATCCTCCGTACACGTAAGCACTCTTGGAAAGCTCGGCCTCAATTTACTTAGGCTCTTGTCGCAGTCGATTGCAAAACCTGAATATCCAGTCTGGTGGGTTCCTTGGATGCATGGGCCGTGTCTACTTGAATACCATGATTTTTTGCTGGTGATGTCAAGATTCAGTTTCCCCATAGTTTATCCACTTTACCTGCTTTTTCAATCGGTTGTGGTCCGAGTGATCCAAGTGACCCAAGTGGTAGGACGAGTTGACTTTTCAAGCGATTTGTGGGCGACACAGCAACGGATTGGTTGAACCCGATACTGTTGAGCGCTTGTGGAAACATCAAACAGTGTTTCATCGATTACAAGCACGTCGCGTATCAGCGCACGCCGAAGAGATGTCAAATTAAAAAGACAGTCCATTGAGAGAAATTCAGAGGAGGAAGAGAGTCTTTCTTTCTTGAACACCTTGATCTTGAGGTGTCAGTAATCACCCCCGAAAGCCACCTTGTAACGTAAGCGTGCTCCGCCATCTCGCTCAGCGCAAGCACCGAATATCGCTCATCCTTTGCCACATCACGCCTTTTTGGTTCTGCTTTGAAAGTCTTGAGAAACCGTCATTCCTCAATTGTTTATGAGTGAATAGTTGAATTGTGCACAGATAAATCACCGTTCGACGTCCAACCACAAGACTGATAACAACGGTGCCTGGAGTGGTGAAAATAGAAGCCAAGACCAGTTTAAGGCTACAAAGCTGACACTCTCCAACCTCTTTTGAAACCAGCGCATTCCTCCTGAACGCTTCACACCTTCCACGACTTCATCACAACTTTACTCACACGAAACTTTCGATATCATTATCGCCTTGTAAACACTGCTTAGACCAACGAACAGTTCTGAATAGGATCCAGTTTGCACAAGATGGCCGACAACCGACAAGAGCCGTACGACCCTTATCTTCCTCCCAGCGGTGGTGCAGCGCAGCAGCCACAGAGTGGCGGCAATGCAAGAACCGCTGCTCTTCAAGCAGTATGTATTATCCCATCAGAAGCTTTCCCGTCAAAGTGCCATCCTGCCACGATCCGACTGCATCCATGAAGAAGAGAACAACTGTATGCGCACCAGTCGCAGTTTGTTGTATGAGAAGCGCATCAACCTACATCTACTCTTCCCATGTCTGCCTTCAACTCGTGGTAGTCGTCGGTTCATCTTGATGCAGCCGCCTCGTTCGTAGTGGCAGAGGACGATCTATTTGAAAGGATGGGCGCTAACACATTTGCTGCAGCAAATCGACGACACAGTCGGCGTAATGAGAGAAAACATTACCAAAGTCTCTCAAAGAGGAGAACGCCTTGATTCACTACAAGACAAGACCGACAACTTGGCTGTCTCAGCTCAAGGTTTCCGACGAGGCGCGAACCGAGTCAGAAAGCAGATGTGGTGGAAGGACATGAAGATGCGCATCTGTCTGATAGTCGGCATTATCATTCTGCTTGTTGTCATTATAGTTCCAGCCGGTAAGTCAAGGTGATGCCTGTAGCTTTCTGCAAAACTAATCAGCTTGCAGTCGTTGCAACGAAACACTAGCGACCTGTCCTCTACGACCTTTGTCTACGATTTTGAGATAGCGAGTTGTACATTGCACGCATAGCGGTCTTCACAGGCATTAGAACCTGGCTCGACCGATGCATCCCCCACGATTACTTTGAGCACAGAGCAAGGAGGCCCGGCGGTCGTGAACTTGTGCTATGATACCAGGCGTTCAAAAGGGCTATTGTGGCTGTGTGATAGTAATACGATCGATTTTCAAACAACTTGTTTCTTTTCAAGGTTCATCATGCATTCTACAATCCCGGGAATGCCCGTCGATATCAGCGTGAGTTCACACTCTTTATAAGACGGACACCCCAGCGGCTTGATCTTCGAAGATAGAATCCTTTGCACCTACGTTGGAGTAAAGGTACACTGCACGGCGCCCTCGCAAGGATTGCGGTGCTCATAGCTCTATCTTCACAAGCCTACCTCCGTCTTTCTGAGCGCTGTTGTTCCAACTACCTTGTGAAATCGCAGTGTGTTCTACGTTCAAAACACCTTTTGAAAACGTTGCGAGTGGGAAGGTGCAGACCAGGATGCGGTGCCCTAAGTTCCGCAGCCCCAGCGGTTGGTCGGTGCAGCAGCTAAACACCCCGCTCGCATGCTTCACAAGGAAAAGTGAAATTTTTCGTGATATGCATGCTCGCGGACCAAGAAGAGATTTTTGAAAAGTTTTTGCTTCACGCAGTAAATAGATAGCATTAATTCGAGCTTGCTCGCTTGCTGCACACGCTCACAGTGTTCTGCTCTTGCACGCTCTCCTTTCCGAACAAGTTCGGGTAGCTGCTACCCTGCCCTTCTAATTCTGCTATCTAACGTTTGAAAGTCACAAAAGTTTCCGTGACAACTCTTTGCGACAGCCAGTACCTTTTAGCTGCCGCATGAACTCTTGCACCATGTCATCCTTGGGTGCTGCTGCTGTCCGAGCAGCCTCACGAACGGCAGCTACCGCTCGACCTCGAACGACATCAGCTCTGCGAGCTGCTCGTCCAGCATATTCGGCTTGCAAGCAGCTTAGCACACGACGAAATTATGCTACCTCCTCCGACATCCGTTCCTCAACTCGATCGACAGTAGTGCAGCTTCTGAGTAACATCGGGTCAAAGAGGGAGGTACAGCAATATCTGTCCCATTTCAGCTCCGTTTCGTCTCAGCAGTTTGCAGTCATTAAGGTTGGGGGAGCAATTCTTACAGAGCACTTGCAGACCCTCTCGTCAGCATTGGCATTCTTGAACCATGTCGGCTTATACCCTGTCGTTGTCCATGGTGCTGGTCCTCAGCTCAACAAAATCCTAGAGGACTCGGGGGTAGAGCCTCAGTTTGAAGAGGGCATTCGAGTCACAGATCCGAAGACCCTAGGCATTGCAAGAGCTTTGTTCTTGGAGGAGAATCTGCGACTGGTGGAAGAACTAGAACGTCTAGGTGTCCGGGCTCGACCCATTACCTCTGGGGTTTTTACTGCAGACTATTTGAACAAGGAGAAATACGATTTGGTGGGTAGAATCACTCAGGTCGACAAAAGACCTATCGAAGCTGCAATTCAAGCCGGATGCCTTCCCATATTGACATCCATGGCTGAATCAACTTCGGGTCAAGTCCTCAACGTGAATGCAGACGTTGCAGCTGGCGAGCTAGCAAGAGCTTTGCAGCCACTAAAGATTGTTTACCTCTCAGAGAAAGGCGGTCTGTTTAATGGTGACACGAAAGAAAAAATTTCGGCCATTAACCTCGACGAAGAATACGATCACCTTATGACCCAATGGTGGGTGCGTCACGGCACTCGGCTGAAGATCAAGGAGATGCGAGAGCTCCTTATGGACCTTCCAAAGACCTCCAGTGTTGCCATCATTCATCCCGCCGATCTGCAGAAAGAGCTTTTTACAGACTCCGGTGCGGGTACCCTGATCCGAAGAGGAAATAAGGTACACACCGCAGAGAAAGTGACCGATTTCACGGATATCGAGGTCCTAAAAGAGGTATTGGTCCGTGATCGTGAAGGTCTTGATGCCAGGGCTGTTGTTGACAGATATGTCAAGGATCTCCAATCTCGGCAGTTCAAGGCATACTTCGATGAGCCAATGGAGGCCTTTGGCATTGTCCTGCCTCCACGGGACGGCTCCTCTATGGCGCACCTTGCTACGCTGACCATTACCAAGGCTGGGTGGTTGACCAACGTCGCAGACAACATTTTCGTTGCCATCAAGAAGGATTATCCAAAGCTCATGTGGACTGTCAAGGAAGACGATGAGAATCTCACCTGGTTCTTCGACAAGGCCGATGGCAGCTTATCCAAGGATGGTGAAGTCCTATTCTGGTACGGCTTGGGCACAAGCGAGGAAGTTCAAGAGGTTATGCTTCAGTTCTCCAAGCACGGACGATCCATGTATGGCGATATCAACTTAGAATCGAAGCTTCAAAAGGCTGCTCGAGCAGCAGCTAGTGCAGCTAGCTCCGTGGCACGATCAGTTGGCCTGCAGCAACAAGCTCGAGCATTCTCAACCTCAGCGAATCCTCTCCGCGCCGCTCGAAGCACATTTGGTTCAGCTCAACCAGCTTTGAGGATCAGAACATACGCCACGACCACCAACCCTAACCCACCACTTGGCAGGAAGAACAAGTCCAACGACGGCCCTTCCCGTGTGGCTTTGATTGGCGCTCGCGGCTATACTGGCAAGGCATTGATCAATCTTCTCAACCGACATCCGAACATGGACCTACGTCATGTGTCATCACGAGAACTGGCTGGCCAGAAGCTGCAAGGATACAACAAGCGCGACATCATTTACGAAAACCTTAGCGTTGAAGACGTGCGACAGATGGAAGAAAACAGCTCCATTGACTGCTGGGTAATGGCTTTACCGAATGGCGTGTGCAAACCTTTTGTGGATGCTATTGATCAAGTCGGTGGCAACAGTGTCATCGTTGACCTGAGCGCAGACTACAGATTTGACTCAGCATGGACCTATGGATTACCAGAACTAGTCGACCGCTCTGCCATCGCCAAAGCTACCAGAATCTCAAACCCTGGATGTTATGCTACTGCAGCGCAACTTGGAATAGCACCTATCGTTCCATATTTGGGCGGGCAGCCGAGTGTTTTTGGCGTTTCTGGATATTCTGGCGCTGGCACAAAGCCAAGCCCAAAGAACGACGTGAACAATCTGACCGACAATATTGTCCCCTATAGTATGACTGATCATATACATGAGAAGGAGATCTCCACACAACTCGGAACACCTGTTGGTTTCATCCCGCATGTTGCGGTTTGGTTCCAAGGTATACATCACACAATCAACATTCCGCTGAAACAGGAGATGACTTCGAGAGACGTCAGAAACATCTATCAGGAAAGGTATGCTGGTGAGAAACTGTTGAAGGTCATCGGTGAAGCTCCCGTGGTGAAGAATATTAGCGGTCGTCATGGTGTAGAAATCGGTGGATTTGCTGTTCATTCTAGTGGTAAGAGAGTGGTCATTTGTGCCACTATCGACAACCTTCTCAAAGGCGCTGCGACACAGTGTTTGCGTAAGTCACCCTCTCCATTAACCTTAATTAAGACTAACGATTGCAGAAAACATGAATCTTGCTCTGGGATACAATGAGTACGAAGGAATACCCTTGGATTGAACGTACAAAGAGATAGAAGGCATCATCTCAGGATTAGAAAGGGCCAAGCACCTTGCTGGTTGTAGGCGTTGGGGTACTCCTGAGGTCTCACTTGAGGCGGAAGGCTACGACTTATCAAAAGCGGATCTTCGTGCGGTTGGTGTCAAGGTGATAAATGTCGTTCTACCACACGTGCCTTCCTTCATACTCAAGCTTCTTTTCCGTTTTGTGCAAACATCTCCTATTGTCGATTTACTGAACCCCAGTGTAGTCGACACTGTGCAAGTCTGTTATCATTGTCACCATTCTCGACGCTCGTTTCTTGTCCGCTGAACATGTTCTACAGTCACGAGAGTGGGTTGAGTCATCCCACTGGTGAAGGTTTGCGGCTGACAACGATCACAGTCCTCACCGACCGCAAGCATGGTGTCGCAACTATCTGGTCTGTATATACAGCCGTAACAGCAATTCACTGACATCAGGTAGGCTCGTTGCTACGCTCGGGTCAAAGTCATCGTTGAGAAAGATCACTAGAAAAGCTATCATGGACGTTGATGTGCCGGATGCCTGCGAGACCATCACTGACCCCTCAGCTCCAATGGCCTTGCGCCTTCAAGGCAATCTACTGTGTGTTTCGAGTACCAGGTCGACAGAAGTTCCGCTAATGAAACCCAGCTTTGGCGTCTCTAGAGTTTTCTCGCAGCAGTGTGCCTACGTGCTGACGGACATGCAAAGCTTATGGGACAAAATGCGAGGCATGACGATGTTGCTGAAAGAGCTCGAGATAGACCCTGATGTAACAGCCACAAGGCAAGTCAAACCAGTAATGCATTCTTGACTACACTTCACTAATAGTAGCGTCTTGCAGACCGGAGCAGCTCAACATCTCCGCCGATCCAGGCTTTGACATCGATCTTGACATAGGCTTTGATCTTTCGAGCTTCGATACTCCTTCGTTGTCTGAACCTTCAAGTCTCCTTTCGCCACATACATTTGCTTCCAGTCAAACAAGTATCCTCGAGGATGGCTTTCTCTTGGGGGAACCCACACCTCTCCGGAACTCCTCTTCGCACGGCGTGGATGATGACTTTCGAGTTGATATTAGTGGTCCGCAGAATGATGTTTCTGATCAACACGCTTTCAGTGTACATACTGGCGGTCTCGGTCTAATTCAAGAAGAGGCGGTCGTTACAGACCCGGACATCAGTATCGATAATGACGAACTTGTCGTACTTCCACGAGAGCAGGAAGACCAATCAATGCCAGTGGGGGACGATGCTAGCCTGCTAGTCGAAGGAATCACCTCTTTCAATCTCGACAACCTGAATGATGCCTTTCAGGCAATATCGCCAGCCACTAAGGTGTGTGCAATGCTGACCAGACGGTTCAAGTGCTGATCGAAAATAGCACACACCTCAACCGCTTGCTGACGACGAAGGAACGTATTTTGGCGATGATGAACTCATCCAAACCGCAGAATCTGAGGCTCCCGGAATGCAGCCAGATTCAGAAGCACAGGTTGAACAATCCATCGAAGGCTCAGCAAGTGTTCAGCCGGGAGCGTCGGAGAATACGACAGGAACAGCTCAGCAGCGAACAGCAAAGGCTAAGCTTGTGCCCATTGACGACCCTACGGAATTGCCAGATCGAGCCTTAACCGACTGGAACGACAAATACCTGGAGTTGATGGACGAAGCGCGGCTGGAGATCGCCAGCAAAACCTCGCTTGCGCAAGCTAGACGCAATGCTGCCTTCTGGGTCCTTGACCAGGGCATTGGAGCTGCTGATACTGAGTTCCGGGCAGATAGTCACGAACACCCACTGTCTGTTTTTAGTGGTCAAGCATTGCTCGATGCGCTGACAGGTTTCGAAGCGGAGCCTGAAAACAGAAAGCGTAGTGCAAGTACAATGGAAGAGGATGCCGAAGATGGTCAATCTCGTAGAGTCCGCTCGCGATCCGACGAGCAGGCGACTCCAGACCACAATGGACAGCAGCAACTGTACGATGATGGCCAGGGTATTATGGCTGATGAGTACGGAGTGAGTCTCACATCAGGCAACATTACAAGCAAGCTCTACTGACGAAACACCAGGAAATCGAACCGCAGGTGGGCCGTGAGGCACAAGCACCATTGTCTGAACATACCGACATGCCATGGAACACATATGCTGTGTCATCAAGAAAAGGTTCTGCACGGCCAGCTCCCAGTGCGACAGGAGCCAGTTCAAGCGCTGGTGGACCTGGTACTTTCGACATTGCGCCTCCAAGCAAGTCTCGGCGCATCTCACGATTAATTTCGGAGAGTCCGCTTGAGCGTCGACAATTTGGTCTGCCATCACGCACAGATAGTTTCGTAATGCAAGAAGAGGCAGATGCTGAAGACGGCGGCGACGACTTCGACATGGAGGACTTGGACCTCGACAGACGTCTTGCTGGCAATCTAGACGAGGATTTTGAGCTATATGGGCCTGCAGCGGCAGTGAGTACACAAGAAGCGGCAAGCAGCCAATGGCTAGCTGCTACGTTGGAGCAGGAAGCTTTCAACTTCTTCTCCTTCATTAAAACGACAATTTATGATAAGGAAGACGACCAACCAGGAACAGATACCAGGGACCGATCGACGACAACCTTCGAGGAACTCTTACCGTCTGAGAAGAATACGAACGTGGTAGCTGCACAAGGGTTTCTGCATGTTCTGTCACTAGCGACCAAAGGACTGATTCGTGTTAGACAAACCGAAGATTTCGGAGACATTGTGTTGAGTATTGCGGGAAGCTATTCAAGCCAAGCACCACAAGTTGCTGTTGAAGCTTGAGAAACTGGTTGAGACTCGACGTAAATGCTGTGCTACCGTTCAACAATACGAATTCGAAAGGCCACTGTTGCGTGGCGGGTGCGCGGAGGGTACACAATTGACGATATAGCTACGAGCTTGTGAGGTACCTACAACATTATTCGAAACAGCGGGCGGGGAGACAAGACCTTTCCGCATGATAATAGTAATGATGATGTTCCTGATAGAATCCATGTCCCTTATACTGCCAGTCGACCACGAACCGCTCTACAGCCCCCTCTGTGGCGCAAGATCCTGCTGAGCCACAACTGTTTCACAGATCAAACAGATCTCCGTTTCAACTGCCTGTCTCAGCAGTAAATCTGGAGCCAATGACCGGTAGTGCCGGCGAGTTTGAGGAAGTCGATACAAGCGCGAAATTAAGGTGACGAATACTGGGAACCGAACGGGGCGTAGATCAACCAACAAAAGGTAATTAACACAAAGTTCCAGCTTCAAGTCATCAACGATCAAGCTCATCCAACGTCATCGAAGCCTCGGAGCCAAAGATGCTGTAAGCATCGAGAGAAGGAGTGGTATCAAGACGCTCCCCATGATCGACGCGCTTTGCCACGTTCAAGCTAGAACCGTGGTGTCTGCTGTTGTCGAAAGTATTTACAACCAATAGGTCGTCGGTGCCTGAGAGCGCCCGGCTGCAGCTCTGACGTTGCCGAGCCTGAACTGCAGGCCTGCAGCAGCCCTATAATAGGCGATGTTGGGCTTGCCAATAGCTGAGCCACAGATGACCCACCTATTAGTTCTCGGACAATCGCTTCCGTAGAGTAGACTTACAAGCACGACCTCAAGGACAGGAATAACCTGGCATCTCTCCAAGAACTGGGGTTATGCCTTGACTCGACACGCACTTGACTCTTGTGTGCGTTTAGACGCAGAACATCCAACAATCCTGCTCCCTGTCAGCTTGCTGAACGTGTTCATACTATCTTCGAAACATGTGGCGACGATCAACCATTAGACAATAGCACTTGATTGTGGATTGCAATACCATATATTTCCTTGCAAACATCCTCGAAGGAGGGCCTCCCATTTTGTTACTACGATCAGCGATTGCTGTTTACACTGCGAACCGCCACGTTCAGAACAAGTAGACTCGCCTACTAGAGATCCGCATGATACAGAGCAGTTAACATCTACTGTCTTGTCAGTACCTTTGTGTCCGACATCGTCGCCTGCGAACATTGGCCGGCTTGAACGACCCAGAGAACCTCTGGCCGACGGGCCTGGGTGCAAGGCAGAACCCGCGAAAGCATGGCGCATAGCGGCCGTCAAGCAAGATATGACGAGATGCAGTACCAGCCTGGGCCACAGCGGTACGGTAGACAAAACGATTATGACGCTCGCCACTACCAATCTCCCGAGACCGCGTATTCGAAGCAAAACGGTGGTGGTTATGCAAGATACCAGAACGAGGAGGCCTATGCAAACAATCAGCAGTACAGCCAGCCCTACGATCCGGCTTGGGAGCAGTATCAGGATCAAGGTCAATACGCACAGGATACAAATGGATATGGAACGCCTCACGATCCATATCAGCAGCAGCAGCAGCATCATCAAGCAGCTCCTCGAAGACGTCAGCACGACGAACAATACAGAACGAACGGTCGGGATGTTGCGCAGCATGGTGATGTAAGGCCGCAAGGCGCTCGACGCTCTTCACCTCAGTCGCGGCCCGGGACTTCTGCATCTGACAGGAGGCGAAAAAGCAAGTAGACTTCTAGAAAAACTAAGCGTCATCTTGCTAACTGTTATTAGAGGAGAGAATAATTGATCCTGCTGAGAACTCCCCAAAGGCCATGGCATGGGGTAAGTCTTGAATCCTGCTTTCTGTTCAACCTAGTGCAGGCTTATCCATACAGCAAGGTGTGGCACTTGAAGGAAATACGGCTAACTCGAGGTGTCGTTTCATAGACAATCCATTTGGTGCCTTTCCGGGTACAAAGAAAGATGTTGGGGAAAAGAAGAAGAAGCGAACAGAAGAAACGAACTCAAACAGTAGAGCTGGCACTCCTTCAGGCGCACAACAATCGCAACCTACCTCATCGCCCCGGAGACCAACAACAGCAGACCCCAGTGCATCCAAGACAAAGACAAAGACGAGTTTCGACGAACATAGACCTAATACTTCACATTCACGACTGCCTAAATCACCGCCCGACAGCAATGTGTCTTATAATACTCAGACGGGGTTTGTAGATGACATGCCTCTGAGGAAACGTCCTCGTGGCCAAGTACCGCCAGGCACTTGGAGCCAGCCTGATCAGTATTCACTCCCGCATGACAACAACAGCAAGCCGAGTCTCCCGATGCAGCCTACTTCTCATAGATCTGCGACAAGACCATTACCAGAACGGCAGCCTTTGCCTCAGTATACCCACAATGACCACCAGCAAGTGAACGTGCAGAAGTTTAAACAGGGCCAACAGCAATCTCTGCGAAACGAAGGCAATGCCAATGGCTATCCATACGACACTACCACTAACAAAGATCAAGCAAAATGGCAGAATGTCCCTAATCCATACCTGGACAACAGCAATCCAGGCTATGCTTCTAGTGGACAAGACCAAGAGGACAGACAGTATTCTAAAGTCCGAAAACAAGCGCAGATGGCCCCTAGCAAAAGCCATGGTGCTCTAGCGTATAGGGGCGTGGAGCTGACAAATCCCACAGCAGCTTCGGAGAACCCTGCGATGCCTAATTTTGCTGCCATGGCTCCTGGTGCTACGGAAAATATTGAGAAAGAGGTTACTCTGCAAGCTATACCAGCCTATCGCAAGCCAACGTATGGTGACGTCTCGTCAAAACCTTCACTACTTCGCAGCCAGACAACAGGAAACCTGGAGCAATACCATACCAAAGCGAATGTGCAAACTCCAGTGAATGAATTTGACTTTGGTCTTTTGAAGTCAGGTCCGCTCCCAGATAACGCACCTCGGCGAACTGAGACGGACTCAGATTACGGCATCCACGACGAACACCAGCAGCCACTATATCAAGATTCTCGACAACAGCACTTCAGTCAACAGCAGCATCCTTCGCGGTCAGAAAGCAGACTAGATGCAAAAGGTCCTCCACCTTCGAACGGCTTCTCTCACCCTTACAATCAACCTCCTTCCAGCCGACAGCAGAACCAGCAGACCCAATTTGGACAGCGAGTGCCTGTAGGGCAAGCACGCCAAGACCATCGACCAAGAGATCGAAACTATGCTCCAAGACAAGAATACGGTTTTGACGATCAAGGCTATCCTCAAAGCCATAGTAGCAATCATGGCGCATATCAGCAAGGCTATGGTTACGGTCAAGATGTCATGCAGCAAGTCTACGAACAAGAGCCACGACCCCTGCAACGTACCCGAACTGCTCCTATCGACAACTATAGCTATGATCATGATCAATACAACCATGGGTATCATCAACAGCCTATTATGGGAGAAGCAGGATATGCCCCTGAACACAGTCAATATCCTTTATCACAGCAAACACCCCATGCGCAACCGTGGCAATACGCCTCAGACCAGGCATTCCATCAGAACGGCCATCCGGTTCCTGCGAGGCCACGCACCGCTAATTCTGCCCGAATGCCTGTTCGCCAATATCCTGAGGAGCCACTCCCTCCTTCTCAGCCACCAGCTTCTGGTTTTCCTACTTCAGATCGTACACATCCGGTTCCCATTCGTCCAGGTTTGATGGCGCCGCCTCCCGTTACCACACCTGTACCTATGCCTATGCCTATGCCCATTCAACAAGTTTCTCCTCCACGAAACGTGCAACAGGGTCCTGAGCCGCGCGGCAGCCCAGCTGTAACAATCGAGGAACTCAACGAGCTGAGAGAAGCTTTGAGAAACCGGCCGAACGATGATCAGCTTGGTCTCAAGTTTGTAAAGAGGCTTGTTGAAGCTGCTAAAACCTTGGCTAACGAAGGAGGCATGGCAGATGCTAAGCAGACTGCTAGGAACCGAGAACGGTACATCAATGATGCGTACAAAGTTGTCAAGAAGCTCGTTGCTGCTGGCTCCCCAGACGCGATGTTTTATCTAGCTGATTGCTATGGACAAGGCCGTCTTGGTCTACAAGTAGATGCAAAGGAAGCTTTCGGATTGTACACCTCAGCTGCCAAGATAGGACATGCGCAGAGTGCATATCGAGTCGCCGTCTGTTGCGAACTCGGTAATCAAGAAGGTGGTGGCACCAGAAGAGATCATGTCAAAGCTGTCCAGTTTTACAAGCGAGCTGCTACTCTCGGCGACCCTCCGGCAATGTACAAAATGGGTATGGTTTTGCTCAAAGGTCTACTTGGTCAACAGCCCAATCCTCGCGAAGGAATTTCGTGGCTCAAGCGTGCTGCTGAACGAGCCGACGAGGACAATCCACACGCATTGCACGAACTTGGTCTCCTGTATGAAAGTGCCAAATCCACAGATGTCCTTATTCGTGACGAGGCATACGCACTCCAACTGTTCAATCAAGCAGCGAGGCTTGGTTACAAGTACAGCCAGCACCGCCTCGGCTCAGCCTATGAATACGGAACTCTGGGTTGTGCAATTGATCCTCGGCAGAGTATCCACTGGTACACTGAGGCTGCAAAACAGCATGAACATCAATCTGAATTCGCACTTAGTGGCTGGTATTTGACCGGAAGTCCGCCATTACTTGAGCAGAGTGACACAGAGGCGTACTTGTGGGCACGAAAGGCAGCTACGTCTGGTCTAGGTAAGGCAGAGTATGCTATGGGCTACTATACTGAAGTTGGCATTGGCGTAACACCAGATGTTGAAGAGGCGAAGAAGTGGTATTTTAGGGCTGCAGGTAAGTCTTGACTCCTTTAACATATGGCCATGCTTGCAGATGGGGCTAACAATTTTGTAGCACAAGGAGACATGCGAGCCAGAGAGCGTTTAGAAGAGCTGAAAAGAGGTGCGGCCAGGAGAAAGAGAGATAGAGTCTCTCGATCTGATGTTGGCCGAAAGAACGAAGGAGAATGTGCGGTTATGTAGAATCCTTTTGGGCTAAAGATATGAGAGAACGGGTGTCATGAATGATGATAAATGCTGGAAATGCTGGCGGATATTTGAGATCAGCTGTATACTATGGAATGGTGTTCACGGTGATGTCGATGTCGAAGACCGGGAATGATACGCATTCAGGCAAGAGCCTGCTTCTATACTTCATCCCTGCATTCGTTTGTGCACACCTTTGACCTCAACCTCGCCGGACCAAATTAAGTGAGCTATATATCCACTGGTAGTGTTTTTCTGCGCGTAGAGCGTTCTTGACCGGAAACGGTTGCGACTTTCCCGAGGGGCTACCGCCGAAGTGTATCCCTTGCCCTTGAGATATCAGGATGCTAGAACGGATTCGGCGGTGGCGGGAGTTGAGGAAATGTGTGGTTCTTGTGCGGCCCGGTCTAGTAATTATTGGGTGAGAAAGTAGACACCCCACTGGTCGAGTGGTAGGGGAATGTTATTTGGGTTTTTGGAATTCCGGTTGAGGCGGTGGTTGTTGGTGGTACTTGCGACTGTGTACTTTCTATTACGTTAATACGATGACATGGATAGATGGCCTAGGAGAAGAGCATGCTGGGCATGTTAGTCGGACACGATAGGGGTAGGGCAGAGTAGTGGGGGATAGGAAATGGATCGTCAGAATGTGTTGAAGCTCATGATGTTGATGGACTGGGTATCTGGCGAGGACGCCGTGCCACGACATCATGCTATTGCATGTAATCGCAATGCTACCCATTCTCGAGGTAAACTTCGTAAGTGATCTAGCCATATCTGTCGAAGTATAGTAACAGTGTTCACTTCTTCTTGCCTCCTTTGGCTTTGCTACCTCCTTTCGTCTCGTCTTTCTTGTCTTCCTTCTTTTCGTCCTTGCTATCGTCCTTTTCCTCCTCCCTCTTCTCATCACTTTGGTTCTTCTTCTTCTCCGTCTTATTGTCTTCTTCGTCCTTCTTCTCGGGTACCCCTGGTTTCGCCTTGTTCTTGTTATCCCCGGTGTCCTTGTACCCGCCTCCTTTAGCCTCGTACTGGCGTGCTAATTCACCAGCCTTCCATGCTGACCAGGACCCTGGACCGCCTCCCTTCGACATCGCCTTAACCTCTTCTTTCACCTTCTCGCGAAGTTCTGGGTTGTCGGGCTCGCCTTTGGATGACGGCATCTCGCAGACTTGTGCGGTAGAGAATCTACAATGAGCTCGAACAGTCCTTGAGCCTGTACGATTGAATGTAGAGCAAGTGGTGCGCAAAGCTGCAGAGAGGTGTATCTGGAATTGGCGCAACTTCGCCAATGATGCGGTGTTTGCTGATTGTGTTGTTTTCAGGAAATATGAGATTGGCTGTCAACGAAGAGCCGGCAGCCAGTCGGCGATTGCACTACGCTGAGTTTCTCTTAGGTTGAATGTTAGCGGGAAGTGCTTCCTGAGATGATGCAACCGAGCTTGTTGAACTCCTTGCTGAACTATTCGAACTTGAAACAGAAGTCAAGCCTCCTTTGCGAAGACTCTGCTGCTTTTCAGACTGTGTAGGAGGAGGGAACTTGGTCAGAATCTGGCGTAGAGAATCCTTAGCCGTGAGGCGATTCTGACACGTGGGAGTATCTTGGAAGGTTGGAAAGCGAATCATGGTGGCAGGTATTTCGTTATCCAGCAGTGGAGATCTGGGGTACAGCAAGTTTATCTACCAAAACGTACTGGTACCTACGGGAAGTCAAAGCTTCGATTCCGTGGTGTACCTGGGAGAATGGGAATGGTGATAGGTCGGATGCAGGAGTGGTGACGTATGGAGAGATATGGTAAGTCCTTCAAGTACATAAAGTGAGAAGATCTTCTTGACGATTGCTTTATGAATGGCAACAAAGGACTCGAGAATGTGGTAGTAACATCGAGAGACTGTTGGGGATGAAAGTAAGACAAAAAAAATTGAAATTGACCCTCGATGCTTCGCCACAGATATGAGGCAAAGAAATGTATGGATCTGGTTTCCGATGCATCGGCGAAAAAAGCATAACTTTACGATGACATGCATGGGGATTTTTGACGTACTGAGACAATTAAATGGCGTGGTTGCAGGGAGATAACAAACGCACCCTCTTTACTGTGGTCATTCGTCAATTACTGTGCTTGGCTAAGTGGGATGGCGTTTGTTGGACAGATGATGGTTCTTTCAACTATCTGATCTGCGCTTCGTTATGCTGAGATATGTGGGTCCCACAACCGATTCAAGAGATCGCCTCGCTTTTGCCTTTGCCGCTTTGCCGTACAAGCTTTGGCGTCCTCCAGGAAGCCGTCTAAAATGACGGGCAACCACTCGTCATCTCAGTCTCGTGACTGTCCTCTCTGTTTGCCTGGTGGAACTTGGGTTGGTCATGTTCTTCTCGAAAGCAACCGGCAGCTGAAAGAGGCTCTTAAGAAAAAATGCACGTCACGAAGCGCGTAGTCCAGCACGATCCTGTTATCACAAGACGAGGGTCTACTGCGCGACTCTGCGAGGCAGGCCTCGGATCTCGTTATCACAGTGCGCTTTGCCATGGTCTTTGTTCGGCGAACTCCCTACAATGGGCGGTTATACTTGTTGGTAGCCGTGCGTACGTGAGGTCATCTGTCACGCGGAGCCAAAAAATTTGGTCGAATGACCTGTAGAGCAACTTGCTGTCAGAATCAGCCTCAGGGAAAACTAGTTGGCCATGCTCACTGTGTGCCTGTTCACAGCCCCTTTTGTTGCAGAAGTTCCGTGTAACCGAGTCAGTCGCGAACCATTCGTCTGGGAACGTCATGGCGCCTTAGCCTCGCTTGTATCGTTGGCGATCCTGGTCCTTGAAAATGTTTGTTACTCGTAGGAAGTCAGGCCCATGTATTCGAGGTTGAGCTCTTGGCAGTGGATGCTACTAAGGAGCCATGTGCATGTGGAATCGGGTTACGCAATCTGGAGCTTTGTACCCTCACCCTTTTCGACCCGCAGAGGTAGGTCACCCCAAGGCTGGAAAATGTTCACTTGATATGCTCGTTCTCCATTGACGGTTGGTTTGTCTTTCCCTGCGAGCCGGTCCAGCTCTTCATACGCGGGCTTGAACACATACTGCCTTGCTACAAGCACAAGAATGATTTTCATTTCTAGCATCGAAAGCTCTTGACCAATGCAGGCTCTGGGTCCGTGTTCAAAGCCTCTCCAGGCTCCCTTGACCGGATACAAGGGATCGTCTGGGCCCACAAGCCATCGCTCTGGGATGAACGATTCTGGATCTGGCCAATATGCCGGATTGTGGTGAATAGAATGAGTATTCGCAAACACTAAGAAGTTTTCTGTAGGAAAGGCACGTCTTTGGCTATCAATAATGCTAAAGCCAGGTTCACCACGCCGCGAGATTGACAGAACAGGAAACAAGCGCAACGACTCTTTAATCAGGGCTGTGGTCAGCGGCAGTTGGTTGAGTAGGTGAGGAGATTCAGCAATCCTCGACGCTGCCTGCGTTGGATCGGAACCAAACACTCCTTGATGTTCGTGTTGAACACGAGCCAGGAAGGCTGGGTGCTTCGAAAGAAGATAGAGGTGGTAACAAGTTGCGGAAGAGGTGGTATCGTGGCCTGAGAACAGAAAGAGCTTGATCTGTGACATGCATATTTGTCGAAAAAACGGATCCATGGCCGCAGGATCTTGTGGTGAGCTTTCACCAGCTTTGATTTCAGTGTACGCTCTAATGGCAAGGTCCATTATTGTTTGAGTTTGTTTGACGTCCGACTCGTTGTTGAGACCATCGCGTTGCAGAGCTAAGCGCTTTTCAAGCTCTTCCGAAATATATGCGTCGACGATGCCCGCGTGGTACCAGTGCATTACGTATCGCCAGGGGTTGTAGCGATCCAGGAGATTAGGCTCAACTCCAAAGCTCAGCCATCTGATCAATATTCGTAAGCTCCTAACCATTTGATTCGGAGTTCGCTGGCAGTCGAAATGCGTTCCTAACACTACCCGTCCTATCACGTCAAGCGTCAGATAATCTGTCAAATGCTTCATGGCAAAGATCTCATTCTTCTCGACATGTTCATCAAGAATCTTGCAATAGGTCTCGGTCTCTTTCACAATGGCCGGAACGAGCGTCATGAGATGAGCGGCGCTGAAGCCTGGGTTGAAGACCGCTCGCCATTTCTTCCAAACAGCACCTTCCATGATCAGGATGTCCAAGCCATTCGTCAACGGACTGATGAACTGTTTCAGATTTGGCATTTTCTTCAGAAGATGTTCTTGCGCTATCTGATAGTGAGCCTCTGGCGTTCCTATGACTAGCATGGATGGTGCGAAAGGTGCCAGATCCACATAGTAATTTGGGCCCAAATCGGGGTAATGGTGCCGGATTTGATCGGGCATATAAACAGGGTGAGCATCACTCGGAAGTTGCCGAAGCAGTTTGGTGACCACAGGCAGATGCCCGAACAGAAGGCTATGAGGGAGCATTGGCTAGACATCGTTAGCAACGGTCCTGTAGACATTGATCTTGAACTCACAAGACCTTGAGCCTGAAGCTGGCGAATGTAAAACCTCCATCGTATGAGCTTCACCAGCGGAATGAAAGCGCACAATGCAAGAATTGTTGCGAGAGCGACAAACAGGGGCTGAGATGCCAGAGACACGATTGTTGTAACCATCATCGGGCCTACTTAGGTAATTCTGTTCACTTAAGGTAGAGGCTTCGAAGGGTATCCAGATAGATGAGCGTGCGTTGATTACTGAGCAAGGTCATCTTGGTATCTCATGCTCCACGCCACTTTGTTTGACCATCGCTACCTAAAGTGAGAGCACTGTTGCTGCTGACAGTCATGTTCAAAAACAAAGGTGAAGTGAAGTTGGCAACGGCAGATTCGCCAAATTTGGTCACGTTCAGTTTTACCTTTTTCGGTCGTGGCTTCCTCCGAAGGTCCGCAAAATAGTCCACAGGCATGAACAAAATGCCCACCAACTCATGGTATCTGGCGCAAACATTTCACATACGTTATTCACCATTGTACCTCAGTAACTGACAACTCTGATAGTGGTAATCAGCACGCGAGATACCAATCCTGCTGGAGACACGATGGCAGTTGTCGGCGAATAGCACATAGGAAGGTGGTGAGGCTTGTTCCAAACTTGGTTCAAAGCTTTGCACAAGCGCATCGATGAGGTTCATCATAAATGAAAAGATACACTCAGAGGTTTAATGTACAGCTTCTTTTTCGCACGGACCATTGATACATAAGAAAAATTGGCCAGCTTTAGCAGGTGGAGTAGGTATAAATCAACCTTCTGTCTGTCGGCAATGTTGTGAGAAGCAGCAGGCTGGATTGATCTTGCGGCTTTGATATGCACATCTCCTCACTGGACACAACTCATAGAGCCTCCGTAATCGACGACCTCGACGTGGTCTACTGCTTCAGCTCCTTCTCTGTCTTGTGCTCCAAGGATACAACCTGGCTTTTCATGTCCCTTGCCATGTCCTTTGCCGCTTCTTCTTTTGAACCCGTTTGCGCGGCGTTGTGCATGAAGATGCGACTGACTTGAATTGTTCCGACGATGGCCAGGCAGAAGTTCACTGCCGCTAGACTGGTTCAGGTTGTTAGTACTGATCCGAAGATGTGTCTCGAGTGCTGATATGTCGCATGACCTCCCAGATGGAGGCTGCGCGCTTCAGGGCAACACAGGGGGCACTCACAGCATGTTCTTCGGCCTGATAACGAAGCACCACCTCGTCCAAATGGACCCGGTTGCCATCAAAGCCAAGTTTTGGGTCAACGAGAGCTTGTCGGCAGGTCGGAGAAAATCGCTAGCACCAGCAAGGACAACACCCCATTTCATTACCGGCGCCCTGTTCAATCATGCTCGTTAGCAAAGTCTCACACCTAGGAGTGGAAGCGCTGCGCCACTGCTTCAACTTTCTCCGGAAGCCTCATGTCTGAGAGTTTCCACGGTGGCATGTTGATTGACTCCTTGCGCTTTGGCTCATCGGGCATTGTGGTGAGTGCCATACCAGAAATGCACCGTCTTAATTCCGACTTCACTAGTCCATAATCGCTGCAGCAAGCTCTGTGGAGGGGCTTCGACTGCAGGGTTCGTGGCGGTTCCCTGCGTTCGTCGCTGAAAGGTCTGACGGAACTGTGATCGGAGTTGAAACTGGGTTTGGCGGGCAGTTTGTTGCGAAAAGCGTAGACCAGCGCGGCCGGACATGATTGCGGAAGTTGCGGTCGGAAGTGAGGAAGGAGCGGAGAGGTAATGGTCGTCGATGTGGGTGGTGCCGACGGGTGCAAGATTGGTAAGAGCTTTTGTTGCGGTGCTGAGTGAGAGTTGGGGAGTCACTGCTTTCTTCGGCGTCGGACTTTAGGTGCTCGGTTGTGATTGGCTCAGCGAACGGCGATGGAATTAGGTGCATAGCTGCAACAAGCATTTTGCTACCATTTCCGAACAGCTTCGAGACGAATAGCATTCACCGAGACGATCTACTCTACCACCGTTCCAACAACGGTCACTGAACCGTTCGTCACGTCCATCACAAACACACTCGTTGCTACTCACGTCTTCTACACGGCCGCCACCATGGCCACCAAGTACGCATTCACACAAGGTCTGCGAGAGCTGCGCTTCCACCTATGTCCTCAAGCATCTGCTAGCGATGCCACAAGGTTTGTCGCCTGGCAACAAATTAGACAAATTCAGCTCATGACTATCTGCAGAGCTTTTCTCAAACGAGCATATCCTACCATGAAACATCACAACCCCAATACGCCAATTTTGATCAGAGAATGCACAGGAGTTGAGCCGAAGATATGGGCAAGATATGGTCAGCACCTCGAATAAAAGTCATCTTGAATACCGGTCTAATTTCTGCTTTAGCATTTGCCAAAGAAAAGTCCATATCCTTAGCAGGTACGGCAAACGCCATAGCGAGAAAAAGGCAAAGGCTTACATCTCTACAGGACTTTCAGACAAGGAGATTGAAGAAAAAGTTACAGGTATCGTCAAGAGCGAGTTCTCGTAGGAAAAAGGCTACCGTGGTGAAAACCCCCGCCATTGATGAAAATTATACCCTTGACTGGCGTGCGTGGCTGGAGTATTCATGTATATGCGCTCAGAAGAATACAATTCAGATTTCGCTATCAGACACTTGTGGCGAACCTAGGACGCCTTCAAGCGGATACCTCCCCGAACCGATATTGACCCCAGCTCATGCTTCCCTCAGGCATCGTCCACAGTTGCTTACCGCTGTCACTACCAGCAGCACCAACTCCAACATGAATTGGCAGCAGATGCTCAAAAGTCGGATGAGCTCTTCTCGCATCCGCTCTCTTCAACAGATCCACCATTGCCTGATCCCTTGTCTGTCCAGGTGGTGTCTCGACCGCTTCCTTCATGGCAGCATCGAAGCTTATCGAGTACGGCATCGTCTGTCCTGTCGCCATAGTCATCCACATGTCTCGCAGATTGTGCACCGCCATGCCGCTGACGATGATTTGCACATTTTCGTCTCGGAGCTTCTCCACCGCTCGACCGAGTTTGATATGTGCCGCAGCGTCCGTGTCATCATCAAACAGGCTGACTTGGACAATAGGAACATTGACCGGATTCTTCTCCGGCGAAAACATGACTTTAAACGGCACAAACACCCCATGGTCGAGTCCTCGCTCCGTGGGCACCGCTTGAATTCCAGCTTCAGATAATAGTTCCATCACTCGTCTCGCAAGTGCAGGAGAGCCTTTATTCGGGTACTTTTCCTTGTAATAGTGTTTCGGAAAGCCATAAAAGTCATACAGTAATGGTTCTTGCTCCGATGTGTTAATTTCGATGGTGTTGGGTCTTTCAGCCTGCCAGTGTGCGGAGAAGACGACGATGGCCGACGGCTTGACTTTTTGTGTGATTTCTTGTCCAATGGCCTCGAGTTTGGGATAGGCTTGATGGTCCGTCTCGTACATGGTCGTTGGTCCGCCATGGGATACAAAGTATACTGGTGTGCGAGACATTGCAACTTTGGACTTAGTTGAACATGAGGCTGTAAGGAATCGTGTTTGAAGGCTGCTTAGTATGTTCATGGATTTGGGAAATGCCAGGATCTCGAGTTGTAAAGACAACAGTATTGCTAGGATTAACACAGATGAGGCTAAAAATAGTCGATTATTTGATGATGGCATAAGGTGCCTTCCTATGCTCTCTATATAGTCAGATCTACCTATGTACCGCAGAAGCTGAAGGCTTAAATCTACCGTCTAAATGCTTCCAGTTCCTCGAATCTTCCATGTATCGCCTTATGTAATCAATTTGAAGCTTGCTTAGCCAAGGGCGGAACACATCCGCGGTCGGCTATTGCACTGTCCGACCCAGCCCACGGGGTTGACTGTTTACTTTCCTCCTTTTATTCTTCATTGATGATTGAGCTATGCTCGCCTTTCTTACGACTACCTTTCAACAACCGGTAACCAGCAAGCAAGTTGCGAGCAATGCATGTCTTCAGTTGTCAAATTTGTTCGTCTTGTCTTCACTCCTTCAAGGAGCTTTACCATGTCAGGCTAGAGACGACCTGATCGCGCCTATCGGACATCGCGCCCAGATCACAGACGTTGGGTGTTCCCTTGTAACAAACCACAACTTAGGTTGGTACTTCTAGGTTACTGTTGCTATTTGCGTCTGTCCTTGTGGTAATCAACTTTTTCTTTCATCCTTGCTCGAGCTTTTCAAGGAAATCACTTCAGCAAGAACAATGAGTTCTTGCAGGCTGTCCCCACAAGCCTCCACCCATGTTGACACTGATTTTGCAGGCGTTAGGTTTTGTTTAGGAAGAGTAGCATTAAAGGATCACGGATGTTCTGCTGGAGAGGGGCGGAAAGAGACATGTCGTTCTGCTTCGTTCATTGTTCTTCAGACATAGTCAACTAGTGCCAGATCAGATTCCAAGGATATATATCATGACACAGGCCTGCCATTCGTGCTGTGGTTCCCTCATCATCTTCCTCAACCTGTTATCATCGCAACATCCATCTTCCTCGCGACCGACCGATTGGCTTCAAAATGTCAGGCCTGCCAGAACACAAGCTTCATCCGTTGAAAGTTAGAACAAACGGACTCCGCGATGGGAATGCTCCTTCAGGGAACTCCTCGTATTTCAGCCAGATGATCTCACCAAAACCAGATGTGTCCTCCGTGGTTGCTATTGGAGACAAAGTGATTGTAGAAAGAGTTCCCAGCAACCTTGGTGTCATGTTCGGGGTTGTATCCAACGTTGTCTCCTCAGCAGCCGAATCCGACGTGGACACCGTTGTGATGAGTACTGGCGACATACATATCAACGACGATACCACACCTCATGCTTGTCAAAACACAAAAATGGATGATGAAGAGGCACTTGCTACTCAAAAAGAAAAGACAGCCGAAGACCTTCGCAAAGAGCTCCGTGACGAGCAAGCCAAGGCGGTAAGTCACTCATCATTCTCATCCAGAGGCAGAATCCACGCTAATCCGTTGCAGAGCCAAGACTTCAAGACAGCGGTCAATGCACTCCTTGAGAAGTTCCTTCCAGCCTACGTGCTCGAGCTTGATCCTCGCGTCAAGAACCCTGACCAAAACACACCCACCAAGATCGAACTAGAAGTCGCTCACGCTATTGCCAATGCCGAGCTCAGCGTCTACCTGTCCTACTGCCACTCTCTCAAGAAGAAATTGCGCTTCCTTGAGAAGTACCATGAAATGCATAACTCGCACTTGGCCATTAATCCTAACATTTGTGAAAAGATGGAAAAGCTCGCGAAGATGCATCCTCAGAAGGGAGGGGACGGCAACGATACTGTTCACGAGACCAAACCCGGTAGCAAGTATGTTCACAAGAAGGAAGGCGCTACGAAGAGCAATGTGCATGAACTTCTTCCACTACTTCCAAAGAAGTTGATGGAGGCGAAGAATGGCCAAATGGAGGAATAGGCAACAGGTCTGTTCTGCCTTTATCCAATGGTTCCTTTTGACTTCGGGTCATGTGGTGAGGAAACAGCTTGGAGCAAAATCACAGCAACATGACTACTGACGGGAGAAACCCTCGAGAGTTTGTCAAAGCCAAGGTGTAATGTGAAGAATGTGGCTTGGTTGAACGATGGCATCAAGAAGAGTAAGCCTTCTAGATGACAGCATCTGTACTCAATGCGGAGAATGTTAAAGCCCAGAATTTAATCATATTCTACGAATGCCATGAAACTTGTTCTTTCGTCCATAGTCATGCTTCTGTCAGCCCTCCTATACCCACACACAGTTCGTCTAGCATGCCTTGTACGTTCATGCTAACGGAAATGGCCAGTCTTCTCTGCTTTGTTGGTGACGAACCCCATTCCGAGGACTTGAGTTGCCCACTGCGTATCAATGCTAGTCTGCAGAGCTTCCTTGGGCGAATTCTTCCTCCCTGTCTTGCTATCACGCCTAGAAAGACGGTTCAATACGCTGCTTTCTCAGACGGCGTGGCCTTCCCGCTTCAATCCTTCGCGTTATGTAGGTTACGATCACTCTACTTACCTTGTTTGCTGGTACATGGATAGATACATGTTGCTCGCTTGAACTGCACAGCATTTCACTCAAGCGTATCAGAGATTAAAAACCAAAAGTGTATGCAAACCACCCCAATTTAAACGCCTCTTTACCAAGAAACGGCACTTTTATTCATCTCAGAACATTACCGAGATTCAAAGCTTTGCATGAAACCACCTACGTAGTGCTTGGGTACTTTTGGCTACGGGATGGTCGGTCTGGAAGAGACTGTCACGATACGACAGCCGACGTCAACACACAACATACACGTAGTTCCTGGTCAGCGAAAATGAAATGCGTCGATGGCTGATCTGGCGAGCCATGGCGCCGGATACAAAGTCCGCGGAACACGTGGAGGCAAGCCCAAATGGTGGTGTTGGCTTGAACACAGAACCAAACTGCTGGGAAGTGGCTTTAGACTTGTGGGCGCCACCCGTATGCAAGTTATCATATCAAGAAGGTGAAGTGTTGATCATGCCAAACGACATCCATGTCATGAATGCAAAGTAGAGACGTATCTGACCTGTTACAGGAAGCAAATTCTGGAGGTTTGGTGATTCAGTTCTGCGTGGGGTTATGTCTGATCTATGATCCTTCGGCTGTAGAGGCCTTTTGGGCTACGGAACGATGAGGCCGTGCCAAGTACATTGCCCGAATCACAGTGATTTGAGTTGCAGCGAGTTCTGAAAGATTTTTGGAGGAGGTAGGCAAGGCCTATGTGAATCGTCTCGAGCCGACTGGGACAACGCTGCTGGGGTTGATCCGAGGATCAACTTGGGGACACCTTTAACTCAGACTTGCTGCCAAAATCCAGGACCATTGTCCTGTAGAGCTGACAGTAGGTGAGTAACGCTGGACCCGACACGAATTGCCATATATTTCCTAATAGTGTACTCGTGAAAGGATGTGCAAGTTACTACGGTCTATTTGCGCCTTGAAGGATTGCTCGTGTTATTGGCATGACACGAGGTTCGACACGAAATGGAATAGTGCTCATCCCCCTTAGCGTAGCATATCATCAAAAAGAGAAGGTGTATCTGAGTTCGCGACCAAATCGCGACAGGCAGCCCCGGCCTTGCACTTTGGAGTGACACTTCACATGGGCAAACGGCTACTAAACTACTGTATGAAGCGAGGTTTCCACCTCCGACATGTTAACCACAACTGATTTTTTATCACCTGAGCTTTCCGGGTGGCGCTTCAACCACGTTTCCTTCAAAACACGAGCTTTCGCAGCAATTTTTGACGTACATGAGATACCGTGCAAAGCACTAGCGAATTGTCTTTCCGATGTTATGATTCCGGTGTCTCAGGGGTGGACATTTTGGGTAAGAAGCATAGGCCTGAAAGGTGGCATGTCAGGGGCACCAGCTTGCGATCTCGCCCAAAACGATCATGCTTTAGTGACAAACTCTCGGAGAGACGGTTAGCGTCAAATACACTTCAGCATGGCAATTTCTTTTCAGGCAGGCACTTTTGCTTGTACGGCGCATCATTTTAGCTCCTTGTTGTCGATCGGGGAAAAGAGCCCGACATAGTTTTGGCCTGGGCGAACCAGTATGCGAAGGTGAGCGCAGCCAGGTGACACAAAGGAAAGCCAGTGAGATGGGCAAATAAGGTGTGGAGAGTGGCTGGCGGCATGATCAGTGATGGCGTGAAGTGGAACAGATATGCAGTGAAAAGACAAGGATGTCTTTCCAGCTTTCCTCCGGGTTACAAGAATTCGAGGGCAAGTCGAAGCGCAAGACATCGAAGGAGTTTGACGGCGGTGGGAAAATGGCAACCGCATGGCTGTTAGAGATTGCACAGACGTGGAAGCCATGGCTGAATTGGCCGAAGCTGCAGTAGCGCCCTTTGGGGATGCTGCTGCATCAAAGGTGCATGAAGCTAATGTTGATGCATGGATAAGGAGCCATGATCCAATCGAAAGGTGTGCCCCCGTCTTATGCATCCATGAACCAGAGGCTATCAGCTTGGCTCGTTTGACCATGACTACCCGACACCGATGACAGTCTCTGTCCATATTGAGTGCCTCGATGCGCGCTTGACGCGTGAAGAGCTACGATTGACATCTGGTTGATTGTGTGTCATGACAAATTAAAATTTGCAGGCCAGACTGCCGATCAAATCGATCCTGAAATGTTTCAGAATCCAATACTTGCGACATCTTACGATATAGAAAACTAGATCTTTTTGAGCTGAAACCTAGAACTTCACGTCGGCATCAGCGCCGTTACGAGCAAAGAGCTGTCAAATGCTGCCGAATTGATGGTTAGCGAGGATGTTGCCGAAGAAAGTTTACAGGCGGCAGCAAGCTCGCAAGATTCTCCTGTGATACATGCTTAGCGTTCTTGGCTAGCAGAAACTAGTAGACAGCTAGGCTCTTTCCGATCGATCCAAAAAGATAAACGCCAATGGTGAACGTGGGAAACCTGTCGCTAAACACCTCACTACTGCCATTGCTTATGCACTTGCCTGACCAAATCCAAGGGGATGCCTTCCATCCACGCAACTCTACCGCACCTGCCTCTCAGATGTTTGTTTAGACTGAAGCAACATGTCGGAGACAATGGAATTACCAGCTCCTCGCCCAGCCGAGATTCATAGTTATCGCTGAATTATGCCTCGTCCTTCGGCAGCGTTGAACTCGTTTGGCCCTGGAACTATCTTTTCATATCCGGCTCTGATTCAGATTCCACTGAATCGATCAATAGTGTCAGCGTACTGCTATAATCAAAAGTATTACCATCCTTGTATCTACCCAACTGTCGTGCAGTAGTCGCTAAGCTCCAGCTTGGTAGAACTTTATTTACAGTAAGAGCATAGCGTGAGCCGCTCCATCTAATCTCGTGGACTCCCTTTTGGGCCTGCTTAGATCGAGTCTGGACAAGCCGATGACTGAGACCAAGGACCCGCTTTAGTTGACAACCGTGCGTGTCCATCAGCGCCTGTCCTTTTCCTGTTTAGCATCTTTTCCTTCCTATCCTCGCTCCAACAGCACGCTCTCCTCTTTTTAGACGAACACCAAGCGAGAGGCCAATCCAGCCTGCCGTGTGCCAATTCTCCACCCACAGCGCCATGTGCCAGTTCTCAGCAAAAGGATCTTGCTTCGCATTCTTCAACTTGGACCCTCCACCAGCCTGACATTGTATCTTCGACTGTCTACCTGCTCGTCCGTTCGCTTATTCTCGCTGCCGACACCGTCAACGACCTCTCACCGCCGCTTGGGCTACAAGCACCCTTTACAATCATCTTTCGGCTAGGAATTCTGAACTCTGTACCTGGATCGACACTCATTGTGGACCTTTCGGCAGACGATCTCTTCGCCCGCTGATCGTTACCATAGTCAACAAAGTACTCCCACTGCGAGTCGAGCCCTACTATTTCCGACCTTTATACCACTGCCTTACTGCATCAAGCTTCAGTAGAAGGCATTCAACGATCTTCTTGATCAGCTGTTCTGGACTTCTGCAGCAGTTCATCATAACGTGCGTCAGACGTAGTGCAGACATTCTACTATACTCGACCACTTTTCCAAAAACGTCAACGTCTTTGGTAGCACACAAGCAATTGCGATACTAAAAGACTGTTGAAGAGACACGGCTCGGACCTAGGCGCCTATTAACGACAGATAATCGAGCATTGCTAAACCACAGCATCGTCTCAGCTCCCAGCAAGATTGTGTTTAGCCATCCGGATCGTTGACGCAGCGTTCATTTCTTCGGGAGATTGACAAGACAGCGAGTCGATCTTCCTATATCAGATCAGGAAACTGCGAGTAAGCTCGCTTCTCACACCCTGGCTACCGTTGCTATTCCCCTATCAATGGGGACTTCCCTGGATGCTGCGGGCATGCCTTCCAGCTTGACGCAAAGACGACCCGCAGCTTCAAATTTACCAACATTTGAACTCCCGCCTCCCTCAAATTTACAGTTTGCTGCTCAACAGCTCGGTCACAAATTTCCACCGCTGTCGGGCATTGTCAATGGACAGTCAGGTCACCAAGCATTAAGTTTGGGCAATCTGCCTACACCACCATCTAACTCTACGCCGGAGACCAACAGCAGCGCAAACAACCAGGGCATGCCAGTGCTGCCTTACACACCAAGTTTCTGGCAAGGAGCAGGCTCAACACCAACAGGCTATGGTCCCGGCTTGACACCCCAAAGTTGGCACAACGGACCGATGTTTGCTTCAAGATCTGTGTTCTCACCCCTTCCAGGTTCGCTCGCACGACACGATCATAACTCTTCCGCTGGTGGCTCCGTTCTTCCACCGCCATCGTATGATATTAGTGGAGTGCAACCGTATGGGCACACTTTGCCCCTCGCATCTCCTGCATCAACACAGTGTGCTCAGCCTACCGTGATGAGCAATCCAATGCTACCAAATCAAGGGCGGCCGCCAAGTCAAAGATCACCAATCAGCCCAATTGACTCTGTTTCCAAAGCCTCTTCGACGCCTGGACTGTATGCAGCCATGACTTCATCAGCAACACCGCAGCCACCATATGGGTTTCAAAGCTCCACACCAGTCAGCCACAGCCCCCATTCTGCAAGTGTCCCCACGTCGACTATATCACCGCCGCTGTCGCATGGTCCAATTCCTCAGCTTCAAACACAGCCGAGCCCATTTATGAAGCCACCGTACCCATCTTATTCCTTGCCTGCTATGCCAGGACCCGTTTTGACGAACGTCAACAACCCTGGATCGCAGATGACGATGGTCGGAAGCCTCCAAGCACAGATGCTGCCAATGCATTTCAATAGTGGCTATGCTGCAAACCCGCAGTTGGCATATGCACAGGTTCGAGCAAATTCTCCTCAACAAGCAGCCAATCAGGACCGGCCTTTCAAATGCGATGAATGCCCGCAAAGCTTCAACCGAAATCATGACCTCAAGCGTCACAAGAGGATACATCTGGCAGTGAAGCCATTCCCTTGCCAGCACTGCGATAAGAGCTTCTCAAGGAAGGATGCCCTAAAGGTATTTTGCCATTAAAATTTGTCTATTTGCAACATGCTAACTTTTCCAACAGAGACATATCCTTGTGAAAGGCTGTGGGAAGTCTGGTGAGCCAGAAACTTCCGCTGGAGATGGCGTTAAATCCGAATCTGGCAGTGACTCGCACGATCACTCAAATGTGAATGTGGCCGCATGACCCTTTGGTTGAATGTGGTCTTAATGTTGCCATGGTTCTTGATTGGCGTTCTTGTGGAAAGTCTGGCATTGCTGGGTTCGCATTAGTCACTTTCACAGCTTTCATGTCGATCCGTCGACTTATGATAAGGCTGGTATGACACTTTGGTTTTATGCGCTTCACGATTGGTTGTATGATATTACTCCTTGGGCTGACGGTGCCCTCTTGGATGGGGTTGTGCATGATGGTCTGCTTTGCTCTATACCCTAGCGTTTGGTTCGTTCTTGGAAAGCGTGGCGTGGGCTTGAACAGTGGCCTCAACAAAATTTGGGAATTGGAAAGCGATTTTGTAAAATATCATAGTATCGCTAGAAATGTGTAATGGGTAGGGATGATACAGAATACACACAACCGAACACAGTTTCCTTCGTTACTTTGATAGATGTTGTCGTGCAGGGTGCAACGATATTGCTTCTGAAAGCTAGAAAACGTGGTTGTCAGGATTGTAAACGCCATGGCTTCGGAGGCGCATCTACGCAAGCCATGGCGGCGGAACGATCCCTGCGCCAAGCGTTTTTGGCGTGAGAAGATTCAGTTCAGATGCAGCGCTGGGGGGCCGTGATGAATGTGGACGACCTTCAGGGTATCGATGTGGAATGGAGTGATGGCTGGTCAAAATGCCGCCCATCGTACTTCGGTGTCGATGTGCCATTTGTAGATGAAAGGTGTTTTCAACCACCAGCAATGGCGTTTTTAAAAGAGTGCAAGAAGCTCATCACTGTCTATAAATGTCATGAAACTTGCACTGCATATCATTTTGACTCAGATAAGCGAAGCATCAAAAACACTTGCCAATATTCGACCTATAAAGTCGAAAACTTGCAACGACAGCTTGTGAAGATAGTGCAGCAAACATAGTTCTGTCTTTAAGCTACGAACTAGCAGCATCGGCAGCAAAGATGCTTAGGCGGCCCCCAGACACTCTAATTGGTCATTTGCGAATCAAGCTTAGAGGTCTAAAGAATCAAATCCTTGGATGTTTGAACCTCGCTCCTTTTATTCTTCACGATCTGTGTGTTGCACAACGTTTTTGCTTGTGGTTGATTATGCAGAAACGTGTTTTGTTATTTACAAACCTCGAAACACAAAACATCGGAATGATCACTCTACTGGACCTGATTCGCCGCATTTATTGACGCAAGCTCATGCTCAGACACTCTATCTCGCATGTCAGGAGCGTTGATGAAAGCATGTTTCCTGGAAAGCTTTGACTTTCCGCTTTTATGGTGACATAGCCATTTCGGTCACAATCGTTCCACAACATCATCTTTAAGCCACGGTTGTATGAGATTGGGCGACGACAAAGCCCACAAACACCATGCTCGCATCCAAGATGCGGCCGTGACACTGACACCTTATTCTTCTCGTTACAGCGTACAGGATCAGCTCTCAAAGTTCAGAATCCTCCAGGACGGCGCTCTGGCATGTTGAGAGGGGATAGCCATGTGTGGAGAGTTGTTGGCTGGATGTTAGGCGGAAGCTGTGCATCAATCCAAGGATGAACTCAGTCTTGATGGCCGACCAACCTCAATCTAGTCAGTTTCATCGGAACATATAGGGAAAGGGAAGCAGAGAAACTCACGTTCGAGAACATCAGCAAGAGCATGTCTGATGCTGACGAGTACCCTGCTATGATGAACATTCACGCTCGTTGTGTCTCTATCATTGCCAATACGTGGGGTGTACAGAAAGGCGAAAAGGCGATTGGCTCAGCTACAACTGGATCTTCGGATGCCATTCATTTGGGGGGTTTTGTTATAAAGAGGAAATGGCAAGAGAAAAGACAGTCCGAGGGCAAAGATACTCTGAAGCCCAACATCATCATGGGTGCCAAAACGCTCAGGTCGCACTCGAGAAGTTCGCACGTTACTTCGAGGTCGAGGCGTGTATCTTGCCCGTGAGCAAAAAGAGTTATTACTGACTCGACCCTGACCTAGTCAAGGAGAATATTGATAATTGGAGTTTTTGTCGTAATGGGTAGTACCTACACAAGGCATCTCGAGCCTGTTAGTTGAGGTATCGTTAGTGCTCGATCAGTATGAAACTCAGATTGGTCATAGTATTCCAGTACATGTCGACGCAGCTAGCGGTGGATTCATCGCGCCTTTCACACATGCTAGAGCTGAGGGACCAAAATGGGACTTCCAACTGCTCTGAGTTAGGTCGATCAATACATCAGGTCACAAGCTCGGTCTGGTGTACGCTGGAGTTGGCTGGATTATCTGGCGTGACGAGCAATATTTCCCGAAGCATTTGGCGTTCGAGTTACACTACTTGGGGGGCCCGGAGGTGAGTAGCTCACCTATTTTGAACGGGACGAACGCTCACTTAATGACAGAATAATACACTCTGAACTTCTCACGACCAGGTGCTCAAATCATTGCACAATACTACAATCTCACCCGTCTGGGCTTCAATGGCTTCAGAAACACCATGGAGAAGGCCTTAGCAAACGCTCGTCTGCTTAGCGGATCGCTTGAGGCAACTGGATGGTAAATCTGTGTCAGTGACATCCACCGTCCAAAAGGTCATTTCGACTATCAAAGGCAGCAAGAGGTGTGAATGAAGGAAGGCGAGACGAGCGCTGACTACAACGCTGGTCTCCCGGTTTTTACCTTCCGATTCTCAGATGAAATTGAGAAGGATTTTCCACACATCAAGCAGGAACCCGTCAGTACTTTGCTTCGAGTTAAGCAATATATCATTCCAAGTGAGTCTGCTAATAGTCTGTACACATCACTGAGCTGACGTCCTCCACAGACTATCCACTACCGCCTAACGAGGAGAAGACTGAAGTTCTTCGAGTCGTTGTTCGTGTAAGTATGTCTCGATCTTCTGGACAGATTGATCAGCGACATTATCTCAGTTACCCAGACTCCTATGAGCACCGATGCTTCTGATTTATCAGCATTTCAACCGAGTAGTGCCAGGAATATCGGGAAGGATCATATGTCACTCGGGAAGCGTCACCAACATAGACAGAAGCATCGACGCTACCAACCAATGCCTGAGGGTATGCATCATGTGTCTGCTAGGAAAGTGAAGAGATCACAGTGGTAGGCCATAGCCGATATGTTGTGCGGCCAGACGTAGTTGGCACGTCACAAATTTACTCAAGAAGACATATAGCCACCAAATATACAGAAACTAGTCCTTGGTAGTCCTTTTTGCGACTTTCTGTTCCCTTTTGCACTGCGAGCTGGCTTTTCAGCTTGAACTTCGAAGCTGATTTGGTTCGATGACGTAGTTTGGGAGCTTGGTAGCTTTCCTGCTGCTGTCCGGCCCCAGTCCCACCTAGGATCTTACAGCAGACTCTAAAAGCAAACGAATTCATACCGTCTTCCAATTCAATCGGCCAGTCATTCCGCCCAGTAATGCATGTGAAGCCCATGAAGCCATTCTTTTCCAACATGTTTCGCATGGCAAGTAGTAGATGCAATTACAGGATACTTGAGAGTGAGAACTGACGGACGCTCTAGCACAAAACTCTCGATGTTATCACCCTCTTCCACAAACCGTCGATAGCTAGTTCCGCCAGAGTCCTGTCTCTCCTTAAGCAAGGAAACGCACAGGCACAAGAGACAGCTACAGAAGACCAGGCCTCAGACCATACACCACAAAACCAATCAGTAAAGCGGGAGCCCTTTGAGCTTGACGTTACGGAAGCCGTCCCTACCGAAGACCAGTTAAGAAGTATCTTTGAATATATCGGACAAGGCAAAATTGGGCAGGTCGTGGAGGGTGCCACTAGTGTCAGTGATGCTGTGAGGAAGCTTGCGCAGGACGAAAACGCATTTAAAAGACCTGTCGTGGTTGACTGGAATCAGGGCAAAGCCGGTATGTGAAGACCGCATCACTTTTCCACGTTTTACAGTTGCTGACATTGAACCACAGTCATTGGAGATAGTGAGTCTGAGATCTTGAAGCTGGTGAGAGAGGCACCGAAGTGATAGATGAGACGTGCTATTCAAAGAATATCGCTTAACACACAGGATGGTCGGCATTTACTCTGTATCGAGAAACGGATCATAACGCTATCGGTCAATGTATCATCCAGATTGAATGGTCTACGAGGCCACAACGTATCGCATCTAGAAGATCACTTCCTAGGTTCAGAGACGACGTGTTACTTGACAAACTCTACTGGCACAGTTAAGAACTTCACTTAGCGGTTTTTGAGAGCGTTCAAGTCGACGTCGAGGCGGACGCCAGCAAAAGTGATGTGAGATCTATTGTTCAAATTTAGTATCCATATGGCAGGCTGAAAGGAGTCCTTGTGGTTAAAACCACTTGAGGGTCTACATTATCGTCATAATGAGGTTCTTTTCTGTGCACCGTAGTAGATATCCTTTTGAAACTAAACCAGTCAGAACCAAGTCTGGAAGCAGCCTTCTGTCATTTGAACAGTGAGGATTTGCCGCGAAACGCGATGCGCACACAACATCTCGGACAATTAGGATCCGCAGTTGGCACCTCGCCACCAGGCTCTCGATGGTGCATTCAACATTGCCATCAATTATTTACTTTTAGCTCGTAAGTCTTTACTCTACTGCTATTTTGGTGATACAAACGACAACTAGCTAATGATCGACCACTGCACAAAAGGGGCATTACTTGCGAACCAAAGAAGTGAGGGAAGTGGGGTGTTACAGTTCCTGCAGACAAGTATCGGGACAGGCGCCAAATCACGCCCAAAGTACACGATTTCACACTACTCTTCCGAAAGATTTGTAGTATTATACAGCATGAGATGCTATAATATTAGGCTATAAGCAGTGTTCGTTTGACCGAGATACGGGTTTATTATTTATTTGTAAGTCTTTACCCGTTCGGTATAGATTAGCTCGAAGTTCTGATTCAATACGATACAACCTTCTTTACCTATTTAAAACAACATAGAAGGGCACCCTGGTCCAGATAGCATGTAAGCTATTGTCGTAGAGAGAAGAATATATTGTCACCTAAATTTATTCGTAGGAGTAGTGTAAAATCGTGTACTTTGGTGTGATTTGGCGCCTGTCTGGATACTATTTGTGGGGACTGTAGTGACCTGCTTTCTATTAACTAATCACGGTGCACGGATTGAATCAGGAAACACTTTTCGAAGGGTTCGAAGTGTAGGAATAAACGATGAGCACATGCCTCACGTCGGCATTGCAACATCACAAAATTCCTCTTGACTTGAGCCCAAAGCAAAAATAGAAAAGACAATAGAATGTCCGTCGGCCAAAAGTTCGTCGCCAGTGCTCGCGTCTAAGCCTCGGCCCTTTCGCTCCATGACATCGTGTGGCGGCATCCAATCAGGCCCTTGGGGCCGACAACACGCGCCTAGCTCGCTCATTCTTCCCTTGCTCCAAGCTTGCCAATGCTGCTTTGGCTGATTTCAAACAAGTAGCAGAGTTGTTCTGCCGTTTCCATTGTGCCGACTGTCAGTCACTACAAGAGGGGTAGCTGAATACGTGCGAAGCGAAAATCTTGAAACGAGGGCGCCTGACTGCCAGCACTCGGCATTCGCCTGGAACGCTGCAAACCCCATTTGCGGCTGACGAAGCCTCGCTTATCCGGTTTTTACCAGCCTACTTTAGGATATACGTAGCATCAGACAAGGTCCCCAAGCAGAAAAGACTTTGGGAATCACGCCAAACATAAAACAGAAACAGTGCCCTGATTCTTGGGCTAATTGTTCATCTGTATCTACCGCAATCAACATGGCCGAACACATTTTCTCAGGGATTTCTCTACCTGCCATTTTCGTGGCTATTGTCGCCTTCTTCCTTGTGAGGAGAATCTATTGGGAGGTGACCGAGGGCGCAAGTCAAAAACGTCTAGCTAAAGAGAGCGGCTGCCAACCGGTATACAGATGGCAGCACAAAGGTGTTCTCGGATACTTCTTTGGCTACGATGTTATGAAAGAGAACTTCGTGGCAGGAAAGGCCGGTCGCTTCCATGAGAATGCCCGCCTTCGCAATTGGCAGAACCACAAGACTATTCAAGTTCGAAACTTCAACCGAGACTTCATCATGACCATTGAACCGGAGAACGTCAAAGCATTGCTCGGTACCAAGTTTCCCGATTTTGGACTTGGCAATTTGCGTATTTCCACCATGAGTCCGGTGTTTGGTCAAGGAATCTTTACGAGTGACGGTAAAGCCTGGGAACACTCGCGAGCTATGATCAGACCAAGCTTCACGAAACAGCAGGTCGGCGATCTTTCCTCGTATGAGCATCATGTTAATAACATGATGGCACATATCCCAAAGGATGGCCAGACGGTGGATCTGCAGGAACTCTTCTTTAAGCTGACCATGGACTCGGCCACCGAATTTCTCTTCGGAAAGTCGACCAATACGTTGGTTCCAGGTCAGGAGCAGAAAGGTGCTACGAGGTTCACTGATGCTTTCACATACGTTACAGAGCGCATGAGTCGAGATTTCCGCACAGCACGTCTGAGTCGATTCTTGCCAGACAAGAAGAGAGTAGAAGACAGCGAGTTCATTCGAAAGTTCGCATCTGATATCGTTGATGAGGCCATTGCCCAGCAAGAAGACATTGAAAAGGGTGTTGGAGAGGAGAGGAGAAACTATACTTTCCTGTTTGAGCTACTGAAAGTCACCAGGGACCCCTACATCCTTCGATCAGAAACCTTGAATGTTCTTCTTGCAGGTCGTGACACTACTGCAAGCCTACTTTCTCACACGTTCTTCGAGCTTGCCAGAAGACCTGACGTGTGGGCCAAGCTTCAAGCGGAAATCGATCAGCTCGGAGGTCAGGCACCAGATTATGAGACCATGAAATCGATGAAATATGTCAAATGGGTTCTGAACGAATCACTTCGACTGTGGCCAGTCGTTCCAGGCAACACTCGCATCGCAGTTAGGGACACCGTCTTGCCACTTGGTGGGGGTCCAGATGAGAAGTCGCCAATTCTTGTGCCCAAAGGCACTCCGGTCGGGTATAGCGTTTGGTCAATGCACAGACGAAAGGATTTCTACGGAGAAGACGCCCTGCAGTACAAGCCAGAAAGGTGGGAGAAACTGCGACCAGGCTGGGAATATTTGCCATTTAACGGTGGTCCGAGAATCTGCATTGGTATGTAACAAATTGTTTATACGTATCGTCGATTATTGCTTGCTGACTTTAACCAAGGCCAAAACTTCGCGTTGACCGAAGCTTCCTACACTATGATCAGACTACTGCAGCACTTCAAGAGGATCGAACCTCGAGACGATAAACCATGGACAGAGTTCCAAACCTTAACCTTGGCTATTGGTAATGGTGTCAAGGTTGGATTGTACCCTAACTAGGGTGACACGAGAAGTTGAGTGGCACATCGCATGGCAAACACGTTTGTCTCGCGTGCTTTTCGGTGACGCCGGGGCTAGGGTTTTGCCGGCCGCAAACATTGCAGGCGGGGACTAGAGGTCGAAAATGTGATATGAATCTTATGCCGTGGCAATGCTTGCCCCGAAGGAAGCGGATCGTCTGCCGATTTGCGATGTTACCGCATTAGTTTCGCTTCGAGGAGGGCATTACTGCTGTGCGTTTAATCCTTTGATAAGACAATCGTTTTCGAAGAGCGTTACACGCTTGTACAAGATGGACGAGGGCTTCTCCTCTCACAGCTGTATTCTATCAGTATGACTGTTCTACATGGACGCAGAACGATGTGATCAATTCTACATTAAATGTTCTCCTATCATCTTCCTTGCTTAGCAATAATGTCTGATGGCCTAATATGTTGGGGTTTGAGCTTTGCTAACGAACACCAAGAAACGTTTTTGGCTCCTTGCATGACGCCATGGCTCCATATTTGGCCGGTATCAATCTGGCATGATGATTTGCGCCGATCCAGATCTCAAACTACCAACCCTTGTTCGATCGGACCACTGCATGATGGTCGTGCAGATTCAAAACAAAGATTACTTCTCTTTCGTTTTCCAGCAGTGTTTGATCAACCCAAAGAAGTCCGGTCATTACTGACTTGATCTGAAGCGATAAACCGATCAGCATTAAACGTTCTGCTTGCGATGTGAAAACATCGATGCGGCGCTGATTATGAATGCGTAATAGCTCAGTGTTCCTCAGACAGTTACTGGAGACTTTATCAAACACGGTCAGATCTAAGCGCTTCTCCACTGTCCTCGATATCGAACTCCAAGTCGTTGGGGGTATGGCGATCGCATCCAGTAATACTGAAGTACCTTGACTTTGGAAACCCACCAAACTCCGACCATTACAAACTTCCGCACTACGATCGAAGCTTCCGCAAGATGAATCCTATTTCAGAGTATCCTCAATGCAGAATCCAGACTTTGCATGATTTATTTACCAGCCGTTATCTTGATTCGCCGTTCTGCTCGAGCCATGCTCCATGTTCCTTAGATCCGACGTCCCACAGCTTTTCAGACCACGCTACAAAAGTGGCACGCGTTGAAGTGCTCGTCATAAAGATCACTGTCCTCACATTCGCCTATAGCGAGATCGATCATGCGCCATGCTGTCATGATTAGCCAACTACCTCGATTCATCATCGAAATGGCGTTTCAAAGCCTGTCACCACATGGCACGAAGCTTTCTACTATCTTCTCATACCCTGGTCGTCTAAACTTGAGCCTACTTGTCTTCTTCCACTTTGCAAGGATCTCTGATATCGGACTTCAATCTGATCGAGCAAACACTCATTCCTCCCCCAGTCGTTCACACATAACCATTCGAGCATATTTGGACATTCTACTCTCACACAGCACTCAGAACCAACCATTGTGACCACTAGCAAGAGGCCAGACACCACTTGAACAGAAGACCATCCCGCTCATCGTTCACCGCTTAACGAACGTGAAAGAACTTCGAGTCAGCTGAACAAACGTTCAGTGATTCGCCGCGAGTTCGAGATGACTCAGCGAGTACTTATATACATCCTACGCAGGGATCTTCGTGTAGTAGACAACCCCATCCTTCACGAAATTTCAAAATTAGCATGCCAACCACAGAGCCCATTTACTCATGTATTGCCACTTTATGTTTTTGGAGCACAGCAAGTGGAAGTTTCCGGCTTTCTTTCAAGCCCAGATAGAAGATCGCCATACCCTGAGGCAAGATCGGAGGTTGGTAAGTTCTGGAGATGCGGACCACATCGGGCTCGGTTTTTGGCGCAAAGTGTCTGGGCTCTTAAGATGGACCTTGAGAACCAAGGGTCGAATCTTGTGCTTCGGGTTGGCATGGTTGGCGACGTGCTCGAAGATATGCTCGTTGGGTTTAGAAGCAAGGAGAAGGATGTTCAAGTCGTGGGAGTTTGGATGACTGATGAAGAAGGCGTTGAAGAGAAGGGAGAAGAAAAAGCTGTTCGACAGGTAGCGGAAAAACACGGCATTGGTTTTCGGCTTTGGACTGATGAGAAGTACTTCATAGACGACCGTGATATACCTTTCGACAGTCCTCGAAAATACCCAGATGTCTTCACGTCATACCGAAAATCCGTCGAGCCGTTGCGCGATGCACCCAGGAGGGTCTTGCCAACACCAAAATCGTTGCCTACGCTGCCGAATTTCATTCCACCTCAGAAAGAGCCATTCTTGATACCGGGCAAATACGACGGTCTCCAGTCCGCTTTGCTGAAGCCGCTTGAAGCGAGACCTTTGCTACCCAAAATTGCTCCATTTCCTAAAGGCGTCAAGTCGGCATCGCCATTTGAGGGTGGCTCCAAAGCTGGCCAGAAACGCATTCAACATCTCATAGCGTCCGGCGCCATGACGAACTACAAGGACACCAGAAATGGTTTACTTGGCCTTGACTTTTCGACGAAGCTGTCTGCCTGGCTCGCACTTGGTTGCATTACAGCCCGACAAGTTCACTTCCAGCTAATAGATTTTGAAGAAGGGCATAATGAAGAATATAGGGGCACTCCAGGCTATGGGAAAGGTGAAAACAAAGGTACCGCTGCAGTCAGATTTGAATTGTTGTGGCGCGATTATATGAGGCTGTGTACTCGTAAATTCGGTCCGAGGTTGTTTAGAGTTGGTGGTTTCCGTGACGATAATTCTTACCCATGGAAGACGCCCGACGGAAAAGGATCTGGCCCTGAGGTTAAGGAGGCATTCGAGCGATTTTTGAATGGCACAACAGGAACAGGACTGATTGACGCCAGTCAGAGAGAGCTCTATCATACAGGATACACAAGTAACAGGGCACGACAAAACGTGGCGAGCTATCTGGCGAAACATCTTGGCATCAACTGGAAGCTAGGTGCAGAATGGTACGAGAGTCTGCTCACAGATTATGACTTGAGCAACAATTGGGGAAATTGGCAGTACGTCGCCGGAGTTGGGAACGATCCAAGGGGAGAAGCACGAGTGTTCAACCCAGTCAAGCAGGCTGTGGATTACGATCCTCGAGGCGAATATATTAAAGCATGGGTGGAAGAGCTGCGACCACTGACAGAGCCTCAAGAGATTTTTCAAGTTTGGAAAGTCGAACCGGAGAGGAGGAAAAAGTTGGACCTGGAAAGTAATATCATGGTTGATAAACCTTTAAAGAGAATTGATTTCAGAGTTGGCAGCAAAGGAGGTCGAGGTGGCGGTAGGTATGGTGGTAGTAGCAGAAACGGAAACAGAGGTCGAGGGAGAGGCGGTCCTCAGAATGGTTACCATTACAACGGTAATGGTCGATACGAGAAGAAAGGACAAGAAGACAAGCCTCGTGTCAATAATGGTCATTGATGTAGTTGAAGGTTTGGGGTTTGTCCTTCTGCGCTTGCTTCACGCTTCTCTTGTCATTGTTATGGTCGTTATGATGTGCGTTCCAAATTTAGTCAAGCATGGCAAGTATGCCTTAACTTTTGATAGTCGTTGACTGCTATGTCATTAACTAGGATAGTGCCTGCTAGGCCGCTGGGCCGTACTCGTACTATCAGGTTTGCTAGGCTACCGAATTGATCATTTTGAAAGACAATGTCATGAGGCGGCTATACCGTACAGATCCGACATATATATTATTGGTCCGGACCCATTGGCGTGCTCTCGGCTGGCTCGGCTTTTCTTGGGCGCAAATCACGAGGGCCTTTAACAGCCACCGACACACAGTCAAGCAAACTAGGTCGCTCAAGGCTAACTTGCGCAAGCTCACATGCTGGCGCAACTTGCCTTGATCTGCTGCAACCGCAACGTCGCATTATGAGTGCCCTGAGCAATTAGTGCTTGCCTCTGTACGCCAAGTTTGCGGGGAACGAGAGTCCACGAATAACCCCAGGCTTCATCTTGTGCCACAGCAAATCGCCCCAAATCCACACGGGTCATGACTGACACAATGACTGCTTGCCCTCACCACGCTACCAATTTTGAACATTCCGACTGCACCTGACTTGCTTCGACTATCATCTTTTCCTCGTTCTGTTCACGAGCTTAAATTTTTAAAACAGTGGAAGTCCTCCCCGGATTGACATTTGTCGAGGCAGACACAGCACCCGATTTTGTGTTGCCACATTGAATCTGTCCTCGGACCACATCCCATTCAACGACGACATCACATCTCACATTCATCGAACTCGTTTTGAGAAACTGAAAGCTTGCCAGCCATCGAGTGAAGGCGCAGTTAAACATTCGGTACAGATCCAGACCAGCTTCGATTATTCTCTCTCTCAGCGCGGTTGCGCGATTCCAAACGTATCAGATATCATTGCTTCACTACTCAACCGTTGCTCGGTTCTTTCGAGTGCCGCTGGTGCATCATGAAGACGAGATAGTTGTCGTCAAAATTGACCAGAGAAACACGAGATAAGACATCCAGTATGTCGCCGGTCTTGCTGGTGACTCGGCAAGCCGGCCCAGTTATAGAACCAGCCAGCAAAAACAACTGGGACTGGCGAAGCGTTGCCTCCGATGAGGATCTCATCCTTGAATCATGGTCTCAAGGCTTCGTTGTTGGCTCGCTCATGCTCATGGGCTGTATCACGGTCGCGAACATGCGCAGAGGTGTCTTGCTGCACAAGCTCATTTTCCTGGAGCAGATCATGGCCCTGACTCATGGTACCTTTTGCTTCATGGAATTCGATGGCTATGGCTGGTATCTGTCCAGCACCGCTGCTCTCCTGTATCTCAGTTACATCCTGCATAATGTCGTGGCCTGGCTGAAGATCAGGCCATTCTTTCACGGTAAATCGACTACCTTTCAGCCGAGATTCGTCAAATTGACAACAAGAATATATATTGGCACGCTGGTTCTTACTGTCCCGCCCGTTCTGTTTCAGATTTCTGATAACTTTAGATACTTCAATGGATACAGTGGATGGTACGTGCCTGTCCGACCTTACGAACCACTTATGAGGGATCCGTGGTGGGTGTTCTGCTGTGCCATTTTGTTCTATGTCATCAGCAAATCATACGGCATGGGTGTGGTTAAGATCATTAAAAAGTCGCCCCGGTTTGGCATTCTCTTCGCGTCGATTATCCTAGCCTTAATCTTTACAGGACTAGATATCTCTGCGAGCATCCACTCCTTCATTGGAAGCACTGATGGGATCAATCCATTCTGGAAGCTGAGCTTGGTTTTTAAGTGTCTCACCGATGCCATTCTTCTGGACGATTTCAAGACTGAGTTGAAGAGGTTGGGCTTAAAGAGGATGAAGCGTGATGAGAAGGGGCGGCAGAGTCATGCTTTGGTACTTGATGATGACGATCGTCTAAACAGCGATGATGAAGCCTACATGCATTACTCCAACGGCAGCATAAGCGGACCCGTCCTCAACGGCCACGCATTTCGACATTCAGTAAGTCACCACGGCCGACGGAAAAGTGACGACATGGAAGGATCTGAGCAAGTCGAGTTCATGCAGGCGCTGCATACTCATCCAAGTCAGCTAAGCAGCGACAGGTCAAGTCGCAGATCGAGCTCCATTCGACCTCAAACCGGAACCGGAGGCGTCCGAGCAACCAAGCTACCCAGCTTGTTTCAAACGATCAAGCCTGGGAAGAAGAGCCGGCAGTCTTTTGGTCGCAGTGACAGCATATGGTCCGACCAAAATGACGATGTGGAAGCGCAATCCAAGAAATCCAAGAAGAAAGCCCATGAAGACGACAATATAGCACCTGATCAGATCACATTCGAAGATGACTCCTTGGAGCGAGCAAGACGAATGAACGAAGCAACGATAGCTGAACTGACCCGGAGGAAGGATAGCAAAGTGAGAGCGCTGGATGCGGACGACATCTCACGTGTACAACAGCAGAAGAGGGGAGCACCTCCGAGAGACTTCTGGGACGAGATTGATGTTCTGGACGATCATGAACCTTCTTCTTCCTCTTCGCTTCGGCCTTGATTCAAATGTATGTTCTCGCTTTGTCTGCGGTACAAGACTCAAAGAGCCAGGGAAAGGTGTATTTGCAGGTCTGGCAATTGGTGCTCAACATCTCCAAAGGTCGGATGGGAAGAGTGTTCGGGAATTGGGCGGTACTGACGGCCTCCTGGAAAACGGATGATGATATGACCACAGATGCCAGAATCTTATTGTATATTTATGATATTCTATTGACTTGAGGTCTTTTTTGCCTACTAATCCCTTGCATCAATTCAGTGCGCGCTTTGCTCACGGATCGCATGAATGCTCGTGCAACCCTTCTTGGCAGGAGTCCGTGCACTCGACACACATGTTCAGACCCTTCCAGCACCTCAACCTGCAGGGAAACAACGTGATGCTGGAGCACAAGTGAGCGGGATGGAAGGCCTAGCGTACTCTCGAACAAAAACTCTCAAACTTAGGCCCGGCAAGCTCGTCTCTGCAATGTATTGTTTAATCTCGACTTTGCTTTACCAGCTAATGCGCTCTGCCCGGACGACGTAGATATCTCCAACCCAGCCTCAAACATTGGACGCGCCTCGTTGCACATGCAACAAGCTGTGTTATTTGACAATCCGAACTTCCTTAACACATCAATTCACACATTCGTGGCCTGTACAACACAGCACAGCTACTGCCCTTTCGTAGAAGTGAACAGCGAATCTTTGTGAATGGTCCAGCTTCGACGGGTGATACCGTTGGCTCGTGGAGGATCCTACTCGTGCATTACAGCCTCGAGCTTATCACACGAGAATGTGCTTACCGCTGTACCTGTCTTGAAAGTCCCTCTCCAGGATACTCTCTTATTCACCATTCTCTATTAGGTCGGCGATAGTTTCGAAAACCTAGTCTGATTCCTGACAATACTAACACAGGGATACCTTCTCATGGTCATGCTGAAGCTATCAAAGCCCATCGGGTTCAATTTATACTCCTCACCAACTCTAGACTCCTAGCTGTGTTTCCTGCTATTCACGTTAGTGATGTTATCGGATCTCACGTCACTCAAGAAAGAGGAATTTTTTATATTGAAATTGAATTGAATTGGTGTGATCGCTATTTTCGTCAAAGAGGAGAAGCCACAGCAAGCCAGCAATCTTTGCAATAACTACTTCAAGTACCAGCACCGTAGCCATCATACATCTTGTCATTGCCTGCCTACCATCGCTGTTTTCAGATCTGAGAGTCAATAAAGCCAGGATTAACTGTTTCGTGAAATTGACAGCTTTGAGCTCACGCAACAAGAAACAAAGATCACCGATGACGCATAACTCAAACTACTCTGCAGTAGCAGACGCAGGAGACATCGTCAATTAAGGCAACCTCTGCAATTCGTACGCTGTAGCTCTTATCAGGATGTGTGGAAGATTGCTTGTGTGTAGACAAGCAAAGTCTTCTGGCCGATTAAGCACGACCTCGCCTTTTGTTCGGAGCAGAAGGCTTCAACTGCTCAATTAATGAGTGACTGAAGTTGGATTCATGTGGTACTGGTCATTTATTCGTAGAAACGAAGTCCGTGGCAAAGGCAGAGCCTTAAATGTACCACATAGAGAACTTGATCTTGTTTCCGGCTTCATACATCTGGAGAAGGTCGGCCACTTCGGAGGATCGTGGAGTATCGCTACTCCCACTTGGGTTCTGCTTAAAGCCGGGCCCAGTCTGGGGTCCTTGAGAGGCTGCAATGTTAACATGAGCAACTGCACGCTTGGAAGCAATGTGTGCATAGTAGACTGCAGGGTGCATGGAGACGGAAGTAGTGGATCTCATGTACTGGTAACAGTGCTCGTAGATCATGTTCTGAAGCACTGAAGGCGGGTGGTTGGCTTCATCGTGGAGCACTGTGTAGTGAACCGGTCGAGAAGTGCCTTGAAGAGCAATGTGGGAGTACAAGTAGAAGTCGAACTCTTGAGGCGTCGTGATGTCCCTCTCGATTAGTGTACCTGGCAGAGGGTTGCCCTTGTTGTCGGCGTCAGGTCCTCGGGGGAAGGCACGAATGTGATGACGCTTCGAAGCAACGATAACAGTAAGTTTGCCTGTCCATTTAGAGCCAGCGAGCTTGTTCACAATAGCACGGACGTGCGGAACTTCTTCTTGCATCACTTGGGTAAATTGACCCTCAGAGACACCATCTCGCATGTAGTAGATCTGCTGCGGAGGTCGACCACCACCGACATCAGACATCCAGGTCTGTAGCAGAGGTCCCAGAATGCGAGTAATGTTTCGTTCGGTAATCATCTCGACACGACGGCCATTGGTCTGGACACCAGCGGCGTAGCGGCCAGCGTGTCGATCGAAGGAAACAGTCAAAGCGGCCAAAGAAGCGGCGTCACTGCCTGGCGAAGCATGTGACACATCAGCTCCAATGAAAACGGTTGGAACTTGGAATTGCCCTTTGAATCCACTAGCTGGTGCTGGAGCGACCTGAGATGTGCTTCCACCAAGTTTGGCGTTGACCTTCATGAGTACATTAGAGTAATATTGTGGGTTGCCCTTGGCTACTTGCGCGGCTTGCAGACATTGAGAAACGACGCCAAATCGGCATTCACAAGATTTCTTGATTCGCTCGTAGTGGTGAGCGGTTTTGTCTTGAAGAATGAAAACCAAGAATTCAGGTCGACGGTTGAATTTTGTCCCGGTAGCCGCGTGGAGGTCGGCTACAGCCTGACCAGCGTCGTTGTTGAGTTGCATGATGTGAGGCATACCATTGGCAACCTGGCCACCATGGCCACGATAGGCTTTGATGAAGTCCATCGCGAACTTCTCGATTTGTGCTTGGCCAAGATTGGTTCGACCTTTGAAAAGGCCAATGCCCCAGGACACTAGTTCTGTCGGATTTCTTGCGAAGAACTGCTTGCCACGAAGATCCCAACGACCCTTGGTGCCCGGCTGTTCGACCTTTCCTTTGCCAAATCGTATGCCTGGAGCAGGAAGAATTCTGGCTTGGGTAACAAGCTGATTATTGTCGATACCTAGACCATAGTTCTTGATGAAATTATCTCCACCCCAGTTGAGCCAGGATTTACCTTGGTTGATGGCATCGGCTCGCCTGGCAGGTGGTGATACGGCAAATTTGATCATGTTCGCAGTTTGAGATTCACTGCATTTGGTGCCGTACCGCTGGTTCGGGAGGACATGGAGAAGTTCCATAGGAAAGTAGATTGGCTCGCCACGCATCTTTTTCGTCATTCGAATCAACGGGAGCTGAGGGAATTGAAGGTTCACATTGTACTTGCGCTTGAAGTACGCAGTGACAGAGATCCTCTGTCCGGTCTCGTTTCCAGTCTGATCGCGCTCGGTAATCATGTGCTGATTGGGAGTCATCTCAGCAATGCTATCAATCTTCCAGACGGTGTTGGGCTGTTTGTTACCCAAGTATTGCGCTTTGACCGACAATTTCTTGAGGTAATTCCTCGTTGCTTTACGCTGGCTTTCATTCTTGAGTTGGGCTGCTATCATACCCTCGTCACGCCATTGATTCTTCTGCTTGATTGTGTTGATCAAGCTCTGTGGGATCCAAAAGGTAGTGTTGGCAACATCGAGGTTAACCACAAGTTTACCACCTTGAGCCACTCGCATGGTCTGGTAAACACCTCTGAAGACCTCAACACCGCCACCAAGATCAGCACGATCCCCATCTCGAGCGAAGAAGGAGCGCTTGACGGGGAAAAGTCGAGGGTTCTGAGAAGGGCCTTCTCGCAGGAGGTGATCCATGAAGTTAATCGCTTGTAGAACATCAACGTTGAACTGGATTTTGCCTTGCAAGTAGGCTGCGACAACGGTCAAATCAAGTTTCTTTGTCATGGTGATATGAACTCGGAAGGCGTTCTTGCCATCTTTGGAAGGACCTCGGCCGTTCTCCTCATCCAGATCAACCATAGCTTTGATTTGGTCCAATTTGCGAAGAGACCAAGCGAGCTTGTTGCCATCGTAAATTATTTCTGGGCCTGTGGCACCGATGCGCTTCTTAGAAGCCCAGACTTTAGCTTGCACAACACGCTTTTCGGCGCCATTACCAATGATGACATCGTACTGGTAAATTACAGCTGTTGGTGTTTGTGTGACAGCGTAGGCGTTGACGGGAAGCTGAATGGGCTTGCCGGTTGTATTGAAGCCAGGTCGCTTTACAAATTCAGTGGCGAGAGCATACTGTTTGGAGTTAGCATTTGTCGCTATGCTCTGAGGTATGCCGGTGGACAGGTGGGTTGATGCGTAGACTCGTAAAAAAAAAGCCAATAAAAAAAAGAAATTGTGGGTTAATGGGCCATGTCCTTAGCAACAGGCTTTAAAAGACGATTCATGCACCACAGTGGCAGCCAGAGTCGTAAAATCTCTGTGTTCAACCAGAACGTCGTTGCAGATATCAAGGCAGCACATGAGACAGGACATTCGACGTGGCTGAGCGACTCGCAGTGCGGATACAGATTGCGGAACGCAAAAGAAACACGCTCTGACAGGAAGAAAAACCTCTTGTAATAGGTTTCGGTGTAGAGGATTCTTAATGCAAGACAAGGGAACAAGAATGTAACTTACCAGACCATCAATATTATAGAACGATGCGGGCATATCAATGTTCTTGATAGAATCAGTGGCTCTTGCCACGGGCCGATCGAGCGCAGGATCTCGTGCGATAGGGGGTGCAACTTGTTGAGTTGGCTGCGATGCAGCTTGAGCAGAACTTTGAGATTGGCCGGCATCGCTACCTGGTCGAGATGGTGGGTTGGAGCTTGGTTGAGCAGGTGGAGCAGGTGGAGCAGGTGTTCTTGATTGTGCACCGCCACCGGAGCCAGAGCCCCGAGAAGCAGGTCCATCGAAGGGTGCGACCCTGCCTCTAGCAGGGTTTGGTCCTCGACGAGCCTGGGGATTGGAAGTATCCGGGGCGTTGCCACGGGCCTGACCTCGACGTCTAGCAGACATTTTGACTGCAAGAATATTAGAAATGAGTGAAATTGGAAGATGTGGGTTGTGATATGAAGATGTTGAAGAAAGATGTAGTGAAGGTAAGGTCGAGGATATCTGTGGAAATGCTTAAGATTACAGATTCAGAAGACCGCAGGTCTCGAAGGTAAGGGGATGAAGACTCTGGTCAGCGAGTACGATCGAAGAAAGGCAGAGCAGCTGAATGATCAGGTTTCGAGAAGGCGCAACCCGTCTCAAGACCAAACCACGCAATTACTTGTCTTCTTGCGCTTATACAGACCGAGGGAGAGATATCCAAGGGCAGGAAGGTGTTTGAAATGCAGAGTATACTTAACTTACCAGGTAGATGAGTGAACTGTCTCAAGGACTGTCTTCACTGAAGTTGTGGTGCTGCTTGAGCAGCGAGGGTAGAGAATACGATGGATGGATTGGAGTGGTGTGTGGGTATATTGGATTGGAAAGGAAAGAAGGTAGTTGGCTTCGATCGACACGACCAAGGACCATGGGGAGTAGAGTTGTGATTGTGGTGGAAGGAGCAATGGCGGTAAGAGAAATGGTGTTTATATGCCCTGTTGGCAAGCAGGGGTTGATCGGATGATCTGCTTCACCAGAAGTCAAACCCTTCACATATCGCTAACAACCGCTCACCAAAAGTAAAATGAGTTTGCAACTGAGCTTCAAACCGAATCTTCTCGGCAGCAATTTGATGTAAAAAGTGAGGTCGACGATGATATTGACTTGATTTGAAGTTAGCATTAAAACTCTTCCCCGCAGCGTAGCGCGGATAGACGCCAAATTAGAATCTAGCAACTATTCGACTTTCTAGGCTAGGACAGTTTGGATCGTCAATGAGACATCTGCAAGCCCCGTTCGTTCACACAAGTAGTCGAAACTGCGAGTAGGTGACCAAGCATTGAGGACAACCCAAAAAAATTTGGGCGATTGGATCGAAGAATTATATGTTTTACCATCTCTAAAAGTCCCACATGAAGGACTTCCCTGCCGGTAGGGGCAACACAAAAAGTTGCGTCAAGGATGCAATAATTTTATACAGGGGGTTTTTTAAAAGAACCGAGCAGAAGGGTTACGCTCAAACACCCGCTATGAGAATGCAGGGGCATATAAGCACATCATAGCCAACATTTTCTGTTTAATTTCTCCCTCCATACGTTTGCACCATCCTCAACCACATCACGTATACCGGAAAGGAGCTAGGAATGGTTAGTCAAGTTAGCGACTCTGAGCAGAACATAGCTTACCGGCTCCATATTGCGCTTGTGGAGGTCCCTGTGGTGTGTAGCTCTGGGGTGGTGGAACCATAGGTGGTGACGGTTGTTGTGAGTATTGTGGTGGCCAGCCTGGTGTGGGGGCAAGTTGCGGCG